>JAPTJF010000596.1:0-32004 GCA_029339195.1 Micractinium sp. NFX-FRZ
CTGCCGCTGGCGCCGCGCCATACAATGAGAGCAGCGCCGCTGACGTGGCGCTGGCAGCTGGCCAGCTGGCGGTGCTGAAAGGCGGCGTGCTGGCGGTGAGGGGGAGGGGCTGCCGTGCTGCTATGTCGCAGTGATGCCTGCTGTGCAAATTGCTGCAGCCTGCCTCCGGCATCTAATCTCCATCCCTCTCCAGCCAGTACCGGCGTCATCAGTGCCTGGGGCAGGTCAGCCTGGCATCCCGCTTCTGCCAGCTCAGCACTCATCTGTCCTGCCTCCCTGCTTCCCTGCCTCTGCAGTGGGCTCTGCCGGGGCGTCTCTCTATCGAGCCCCCTGCGGCTTGGCGGTCCCCTCCCTTTGCTCTTGGAGGCACCCACTGGTAAGGCTGCCCTGCCAACCGTTGGGCTGTTTTGCCCTTCTGCCTTCTGCCTGTGCTGTTGGTGCATGTGCCCTGCTGCTGCACCCGTCATGCGTGCCCGCTGTGCGCCCCCAGCACCCAGCCGGAGAGTGTGTTGTTGCTGCCCAAGTGCGTTTTGCCTGCTCTGCCTGCCTTGCTCCGTGCTGCCATGGCCCGCCTCCACTCCTGGCGTTTTCTATCCCTGCAGGCGCCTGCTAGCGCTATCCAACGGCCTCTGCCTGCACCTTGCTGTCACCCCAGACCGGCCGCTGCCGCTGGCGGTGCAGCTGCGGGTGCAGGTGGCCGGGGCTGCCACCACGCTGCCTGCCGCCATGCCCAAGATCAGCAGCTTCCCATTCTATTTCGAGAGAGCTGGCGTGCCGCCATTCAATCTCTGGTGGCTTCAGCCCTCGCCCGACCCTGGCGCCGACGCTGCCGCTGGCGCTGCATTGAATAATCCGGGTACGCAGGGTTGGGCAGGTGCTTTGGCAGGCAGGCGCTGTGCAATTGAGCATGGGTGGGCTGGAGGTGCTGCGTTGAGTGCGTGCGCATGAAATGCTTCAGCCGGCAGACAGGCCACAGCACCCGCAGCATGTGCGGTGCACACAGCACGCTGCCACTTGCGGTTTGACGGGCGCCGTGCACAGACCACCCTGCTCTGGCTGACCATACCTTTGTGTCCCCTTCCGGCCGCACGCGCTCGGTAGGGCCCGCCACACTCAGCTTTGCACCTGGCAAGCGCTCGCACCGTGCCCTGCCTGGCTGCTGGGTGACTTGGGGCGGCGGAACTGAGAATGAGGAGGACAAAGGGCAAGAGACGGCACCGTCAGAGATGCTGGTGGTGGTTCAGCTGAGGCAGGCAGTGCCACAGGCTGCACCGGAGGAAGGGATGCCAGCGGCGCCCACCCTGCCCTTCCCAGCACCCACCGCCGGCAACGGCAGCGCTGCGCTTGCGGTGGAGAACCGTTACTGGCAGCTGCTGAGCTGGGAGGAGCAGCAGCGCTGGCGTGTGCCCCCTGGCGCGCCGGCGTTCGCCAGCTGGCAGCTGCAGCAGGGCAGCCTGCCTGCACTGGCGGCGGCGGTACTGGACGCGGCGGGCAGCCCTTCCACGCGCCTGGGTGGGGCACGCACAGCTCCGACCCGTGCACTCCTGGAGGCTGTGCGTGATGCGCCACAGATTCCGGCGCAGCTTGACGCACATGCCGTGCGCTCTGTGCGCATGGCACGCAGCAGCACGTCTGCAGCGGGCACCGAATTCCGCTCGCTGTGGGACCAGTTCTGGGACGTGGTCAGCATGCCCGTGGGCGACTTGCTTGAAAGCGCGCTGAGCTGGCTGGAGCGGTGTGCACGCTCCGAGCTGGCTCGCCAGGCGGCCGGTGCAGGTGAGGCCAGGCGCGGCAGCAGTGCTGAGCTGGCAGTGTGTGTGCCTGCACAGACGCAGCCTCAGCACCCGAGGCCTTGCAAGGCCTGATGCCAGCACAGCCGTGCCCACCTTCTCCCTTAACTTCCTGTGCTCACCTCCCTTCCTGTGCTGCTCACTCCCTGCCTTGCAGGCCTGCTGCTCTTCCTGCTGCACCAGCTGCTGGCAGGGCTGGGCCTCGCCAGGTCAGCGCTCCGGCGCGTCCGCCTGGCGCGCCGTGGCGCATCGGCTGACGCAGCAGCAGGCGGCACCAGCAGCGGGGCGGCCCCAGGCCTGCGGCGTGCCTCATTCTCTGGTGGCAGGCCGCAGGGCCCCGGTCTGAGCAGCACTACCACTGCTGCTGCACTGCAATTGGAGCCTGGGCTGCTGCAGTGGCTGCGGCAGCTGCCTCGGGCGATCCCACGAAGGGCGCACGCCATGGCAGCTGCTGCCAGCTGCTGGGACGTCTCTCACCTGACTCACTGGCTCGTCATTCTGTCGGTAAGCAGCACTACACACCAATTGCACCTCGGCTCATGGTGCTGGGGGCTGCTGTGCTGTGCTGTGTTGTGTGCCACTGCAAGCCTGCACCGCACATCAGGTGTCTCATGCCTGGTGGCCGGGCTGAGGGGCATCCCTACAGAGTTGCGCTGCTCGCTTCTTGTAAGGCAGCCCCGGATGCATGATCCATCCTTCCCTCTGCTCATTTCCTGCCCTCAGCGCTTGCCTGCCTGCCTGTGGCTTCCTCCTCGGCCCCCAAGCTGCAGGCTGCCTACCGCATGCCGCTCCTCCATGCCTACGTGTTCTTCAGAGTCCTCGACTTTGCAAGGACCCGTGATGTGGGACTTGCCAATGCCCGTATCGGTGAGTCCGGGCTGAGCTGCCTGCCCGATGCCTGCTTGGTAGTGATGTCAAACAGACAGACGGGCAGTCGATGAATCGGTGCCTGCACACAGGCAGTGTGCTGCAGCACCAGGCTGTGCTGATGGCAGGGGTGGGGCGCTGTTCTTGTTGAAGTCTGTATAATGCGTGTGGTGTGGTGTGGCATGCGGCATGACGGGTCCTGCATTGCGTGTGGAAGCCTCAGGCACGCTCCTCCGTGTGCTGCAACACACGCGTGATTAACGCACCTCCCTGTGTTGAGCATACGGTCTGTGCGCTTTTACGTGGTGAGCACACCTCCTTGTGTGTTGGACACACACGTTGTGTACGTGCTGTGCGCCCTGCTGCAGCCGCGCTGGGCTTGCTGACGGAAACGGACGCGTCCCTCTCAAGAGGGGTGGCCTTTTTGGCACGCTACATCCCATTGGGTGAGGGCCACACGCTGCCTGCATGCAAGTGCGCAGCCTGCAGGGAGCTGCTGCTCTGCAGCTGGGAGACAGGCACGGCAGCTGGGAGACAGGCACGGTCAGTCAGTCACTGCCGCTTGAGAGTCCATGGCTCCAGCATGACTCGTGGGAAGCGATCCATCAATTAATGGACGGGCAGGGAGAGTCTGTCTTTGTGTGCTTTTTAAACATACAGATATCGAAACAGACACGCTCACGGCACGCGGTGGGCACCCTCGGGATGCCGTGCTCAACTGTGCCCCTGCCTCTCCTCCCAGGCTCACCCGCCCCCCCCGATCTTCTCACCCCGGCTGCACGTGCCATGCTGCCTGCCGCTGCAGTTTACAACGTCGCGCGGCACTACCCCAGAGCCCACGCCTGGCTCGCCTGGCTGCTGTCCCCCCGCCCCCGCGTCTTCGTCTGGGAGATATTTGCCTCCCTGCACACAGGTGCGCCCACCTCGCGCCGCCTCTGCTGCCACCCTGCCGCCTCTGCTGCCACCCTGCCGCCTCTGCTGCCACCCTGAGCGGACGTCCCTCTCAAGGCGACGGCGTGGGTGTTCTGAACAGACGTCCTCCCAAGGGGCCTGGTGGTGCCTGCCGCACTCCAGAGCGGCACGCCATCTGTGTGCCGGCTTGACTTGCCGCTTCATCTGGGGCGGCCTGTGTGCCTCTTTGGGCCCGCAGCCCCAGCCGCGTGCATGCCGCCATGCCCGCCGCTTCCCGGCCTCCCTCCTTTCGCTCCCTCGCCATGCCTGCTGGACCACTTGGCCTCTGAATCACGCCCTCCTCCCACCCGCCCGTACACCTGCCTGCCTGCCTGCCTGCCCTGCCTGCAGTGTCGCTTGCCCGTGATGCCGAGTACCCCATGCCGCGCGACGCCTCGAAAGATTCAACTGCATGGGGGGCGTTGCTGGCAGACGTTAGGCAGCGAGGGGTGAGGCCCGGGGGCTGAGCTCAAGGCAGCGCTGTCACCTGTGCCTGTGCCAGCTCTGCCTTTATGTAAAGACGCATGAGTAGGCTTTGAAAGATGTGCTGGTGGCGCATCCTTGCATCTGGGGTGTGCATCTGCATGTCTTACAGGGGTGCCGAGTGTGCTGCTGCCCTGCAGCGGCCCCGCTCTGGCGGTGCTGCTGCCATCTGCTGCCTGGCACTGCTGCCCTGTAGCGGCCCCGCTCTGGCGGCGCTGCTGCTCAGCTGCTGCCTGCCAGGAGCCAGAACCCCGCCTGCTCTGTGCCGCTCCTGCCATTGTCACCCTGCTGCTTCCCTGCTGCTCCTCCGCGGGTGCAGGGGGACCGGCCCTCTCACCCACTGCGGCTGTGGTGGATGTTCCAGGTCACCAGCATGTTGCTCATCGGCGAGCCAGTCTTCTGGCTGACGGGCTGCCTGCTGTCCCCAGCCTGCCCCGCCGCCCACGGCTGCGGCGGCCTGCTGTGCCTGCTGCGTGCAAAGCCAGGCGCAGCCCTTGCCCTGCTGGCAGTGCTGGTGGCCTGGGGCGGCTTGGTGAGGCAGGCGCACTGGGTGATGTCAAACCTATGTGCCGACAGGCTGAGCGAGGAGCAGCAGAGGTGTTGGCAAGTGCAGGTGGGAGCGGGGGCATGCAGAGGTGTGACGTGAGGCTCAGCTGACTTTGGCAGACGTTGCTTGGGCTCGGCTTTTGCGGGCGGTGCGCATGGGTGGTGGTGCGCTGTGCCGCGCAGGCCGCCCAGACGGGCAGCTGGGCCGCTTGGGCAGCGGCTCAGATGCCGAGTTCCCTCGTTGCAACCCCCCTCTTTGCACCAATTCCCACCCACTGTCTGCCTTCCTGCCCACTGCCTGCCTCCAGGTCGAAAAGTATTCTGGCGGCTTCTGGCCACTGCACCCTGTTGTCCCATTCCTGGCTCACCTGTCTGCTGATGCGCCACAAGAACGGCAAGCGACGGCAGGCAGCAGCACGCCAGCTGGCGGGGCACCAGGCAGCAGTCAGCCAGCTGTCGGGGCAGGGGCCGCCGGTGCCGGCAGCAGCAGCGGCAGCAGGGCGGCGGGTGCGGCACCTCACCAGGCAGGCAGCACACCTGATGGGCCGTGGCGTGCCGAGTGTCGGGCGGCCTACCGCGCGCACTTCCTGCCGATACGTGCTATTGGGTTGGTGGCGGGACAGTGCCGGCCCACCTGGGGCTGGCTCAAGCTGTCGCTAGGCATGTGGGCCAGCCTGTGGCACAAACAGGTGCGTGGGGCGGCGCGACGCTCGGTTGTTGTGCCTGTGCATGCCTGCATGCTGTGGCCCCCTGTGGCAGCTTCCATGCCTGCGAGCTGTGGCCCCTGTGCCGCACCTCTCTGGCTCCCTCCGCTTCAGTGTGCCACGGTTGTGTGCTGCCTGCCTGTATCTCCTGTCCTGCTGGCATGCATGCTCGAATGCCGCCCCCATGCCTGCACACTGTGGCTCCTGTTGATCTCCCGTGGAGTGAGGCTCATTTGTGGCTTGCATGTGCCTCTCATGTGCCTCTTCTGTCACTTGTATGTGGCTCTCATGTCGCTCTTGCGTAGCGCCTCTGTGGCTGTGTTGTGGCTCTCAGATGCCTTCGTTCTGTGGCTCCCGTGTGCTTCCTGTGTACCTCCCTTGCCTGCACACTGTGACTGCTGTGACGGTGTCTGCTCTGCGCATGCATCCTCCCTCTGGCGGTGCCAACCGGCGCCAGGGCAGAACCCCACAGCACTCGCACCTGGCTGACGGCGGCGGGGCTGTCCCGCCCTTCTGTCCGGTGCCTGCTCCTCTCCCCTTCCCGTCCGCCAGTGACTGCCCACCTCCCACTCCGCGCTCACCCTCTTCCTGTTGCCCTGGTCGGGCCCGTGCCCCTTTGTCTCCCTCACCCTGCAGATTGGCCGCGGGCTGACTTACATCCTGTGCGCTCTAATCGCTGCTGGTATCGCCTTCTGTGATACTATCTCCTCCGCCTGTGAAGACGCACGCCAGGCGCTCCTGGCTGTTCCAACCATCCTCTCTTGGGGAGCCTGGGCCGCGGCGGCCCCCGTGCGCATGCCCCTGGCCGCGTTCCGGAAAGACTGGTGCGTGTGCCTGCCCGCCTCCTTGCCGCTCCGGCTGCGCTCCGGCTGCGGCGCGGCCAAGCACCTGTGATTATGTCCATGCACATGCACTGCCAGGCGCTTGTTGCTCGGTGCACCTTCTCTGCCCTTCCCCCCTTGCCTTGCGCCCATGCTCTGCTCTGCGCACGTATCCCACATGTCTGTGCACCTGACCCTCATGCATGCCCCTGGGCTGCGGGCCCTCTGACCTCGCGCCCCACTCCGCCCAGTACCCTCGCTGTGCTGACCGCCAATCATCATGTCTCACCCCTTCAATGCTGCGCAGGCTTGGCATGGTGCCGGAGCGCCGGCAGCCGGGGCAGCCAGTGGTGGCGGTTGTGCTCCTGCAACTGGCAGAGTGGATTGAGCGGGCCCCTGGGGCAGCATCCAGGCTGCTGTGGGCAGCCTTGGAGACAGCCGTGCGCGCCTCAGGCTACCAAGCGAGGCAGCAGCAGCAGCAGCAGCAGCATAGCACGATTGCCAGCCAGCCGCGGCGCCAGCGCCAACAGGGCAGGGGTGCACGCGGGGCAAGCGGAGCTGCGGCAGGACCGGCCCGGCCCGGCAGCGCAGGCAGGCAGCCGGGTGACGGCAAGGCAGCGTGCAAGCATGAGCCAAGCTGCACAACAGATGCCTCTGGCGGCCGCTGGTGGGGCCTGCTGCGGCGCCAGGTGTCAACAGAGCAGGCGGCAGGACAGCAGGCGGCACCAGCACCAGCAAAGTCGGGACAGCTTCCACCCAGGGCCCCTCCGGTGCAGCAAGACCAGCCGCCAGGGCGCACAGGCAGCGGGCCCTCTGACCAGTCAACGGGCGCCTCAGTGCAGCCTCAACAGCAGCGGGGCGCTGAGGCACAGGTGGCGGCTACAACGGCTGGTGCAGCTGCAGCCAGCAAGAAGCAGCAAAGGAGCAAAAACAGGCGGCCTGCGGCATCTGGGGAGCTTCCGGGGGTAGCTCTGCCAGAAGGCCAGCAGGCACAGCGTGCCGGGGGCGGCAACAGGACTGGTTCTGCGGCTAGCGGGCTGCAGCGGCGGCAGAAGCAGCAGGAGGGGCAGCGGGAGACACTCGCTGATGATGAATGGCAGACTGCGGGCGCCCACCGCTGTCCTGCCCAGCCTCCCCTTCCCAGCGGGGCCCAGGAGCCGCCGCCGGCCGCCCCGCAAGTCCAGTACTGGCAGCCCATGGGCGCTCTGCGTGCCCCGTCACAGCCTGCGGAGGTACAGCCTGTGGCCGCTCAGCCTGCAGCTCCGCTGCACCGTACGGCCGTGGCACCCCCACCGCCCGCAGCGGCCAGCACGCAGCCGGCGGGCGGCCCAGAAGCAGCCCTGAGGCTGCCTGTCCCGCTGCCGCTCGCTGGCGGCGCTGCCGTGCAGCCGAGGGCGGCGGCACCCCCGCTGCCCCTCCTGCCTGCCGCTGCTGCCAGGCCTGAGCCCCCTGCCTGGGACGCCGAGGCTGCAGCGGCAGCCGCGCAGTTTGCCCAGGCCAGCGGGCCGGAGGAGCATGACAGCGATGATGACACGCTGTGCATCGTGTGCCTGGATGCGCCACGTCAGACCACACTGGCGCCCTGCGGCCACAGGTGGGGTGGAAGGGTTGGCTGGATTCAATGTGATTTTGTTGGACAGTGGCACTCAGGGCCTTGCTGGGCAACAATCAGCGGCCCGCGCATGTGTTGCACCCCCTGCTGCCCCCGTGCTGCCCGCCGTGTGGCATTCGACCCCCGGTGCCTCCTGCTGCCCGTGCTGCTGCAGGGTGCTGTGCCTGGCCTGCCTGCAGCGCCTGCGCCGCGGCAGCCGGCCCTGCCCCATCTGCGACGCCCCAATCGAGTCGTACATCCTGCGGGAGTTCCTGATCTGAAGCGACGAGCCGGCACCTGCCTGCACCTCGCTGCCTCCTCGTGCGATGAGGCATCCTGCTGATTGCTTGGACGTGTCCCGCCGGCCAGCGGCGCCGTGGCCCGACTTGTGCTCTGTGTTTTGAGCTTGCTTGTATCCATCGTCTGCGTTTGTCTCGATTTCATCTGCTGTGGGGCGTTCATCTTAATGGAGGTTTGAACCGCATTTGCAACAGAATGCAAACATTGGGACAACACAGCTCCGTGCCGCCATGCCGTGCTGCTGGGCCTGCTGAGCTGCTGCACCACACCTGCCCCCGGCGCCAGGAGCTGTCAATCACAGAGCACTTGCTGCACTTTCCACCAGCGCCAGCAGAGCGAGAGCAGGACCTTGCTTGCCTCGGCCCTGCGCGCTTCCTCTCGCGCTCGCGGCCTGCTCCGGTCCCAAGTCGTGCTTGCTGTTCCTCGGGCGTTAAAGCAGGAGCGAGAGGCAAATTCAAGCCATGGGGTGGGAGGAGATGGGCAGCGCCGTCCTTGGCGCCACCCTCGTCGGCTTCCTCCTGCCTCGCGGGCTGGGGTTCCTACTTGGCGCAGTGGCAGGAGCAGCGGGATTCGCCTGGTTTGGCGCCGACTGCTGCGACAGGGGCCTGACCCGCCTGCACCGCGCCGCCATACGTGGCGACGTTCGGGCAGCCACCTACCTTTTAGAGCAGGACAGCGGCTCGGTCAACGCCAAGTCTGCCAACGGCCTCACGGCTCTGCACTACGCTGCCTGGCTGGGCCGCGCAGAGGTGGGAGCGCACAGCAGGTGGCGTCCGGTTGGCTTAGGTTGGCAAGGGAGGCCAGCAGGCACCCGCCACCTGGGTGCTGCCCACCAACCTTACCTGCTCTGCCGACCTGCTCACGTGTCCCCCTATCGTGCTGTCCTGCAGCTGTGTGCCTTGCTGCTGGCGCATGGAGCCGACGCTTCCCTTGCAGACGGCCAGGGGTTGACCGCCGCACACTACGCCGCCCAAGAGGGCCACTCCCCCGACGTCCTCACCCTCCTGCTGGAGGCTGGGGCTCCGCTGGAGAGCCGCTGCAGCCGGGGGCGCACGCCGCTGCACCTGGCTGCCCTGCTGGGCCGCGCGCGCACTGTGGCGCACCTGTGCAGCGCAGGAGCCAATGTGGTTGCTGGGGACGCAGAGGTGCAAACGCCGCTGCACCTGGCTGTGAGGGTGGACCCATCTGACCTGCCAAACTACCTTGGTGGACTCGTGCTGATGCGGGAGCACTGCGAGATGGGGGAGGCACGAGACATGCCGGGCACCGTGCGGGCCCTGGTGGCAGCGGGGGCGTGGCTGCATGCAGTCAACGCCCGCAACGAGACGCCCCGCTGCGTGGCCGCTACCGAGGATGCCGAGCGGGTGCTTGCGGGGGTGCGAGCCAACCCGCCGCCGCGCACCGCCCCTGCGCCAGCCCCGAGCCAGCGCGTTGCCAAGCCGAGCCAGTCGGGTGGGTGCACTCTCAACTTCTTCCTGCCTGCCCGCCTGCCTGCCGCCTGCCTGCCTGCCTGCCTGCCTGCCTGCCCGCCTGCGTGCCTGGCCGCCCCCCTGCGTGCCTGCCTGCCCGCCTGCGTGCCTGCCCGCCCCCTGCCTGCCCTCCCATGGATGCATGCAGCTCCTTTCAACCCTGCCCAAGTGTGCTCACATTGCAACAGGCGTGCAAGGCAGCTCTCATGCCCTGCTGTCCTTATTTCTCTGCTGCAGTGAGCCGGCGCCAGACAGCCGCGCGCACAGCGGGCCCAGCGGCGCTGCCGGGGCGTGCCGGCGGGGCAATGGCGGAGGAGCCTCTGTGCGTGATCTGCCTGGAGGTGCCGCGAGCAATGGTGCACGTGCCTTGCGGCCACCGCGCCTACTGCCTGGGTTGCCACGCCACGCTGGCGGCAAGCAGCCCGGCCTCCCTGCAGCGCTGCTGCATCTGCCGCCAGGCGGTGAGAGGGGGAGGAGGCTGACCCGCGTGGGCACGTTTGCATACGTGCAAGTACAGCTGTACAGCTGGCTGGCTGCGTGGGCCGTTGATGTTGGTTCTGGGAAGGGAGGGCAGGGGCGGGAGCCGCGTGGCCTGCTGCCCCCGCCCTTGCAACGCTGCCTTGCTGAGCCCAGAAACCTAAGAGCAAAAACAACAATGCAAACAAAGACCATAATTTCCGACCAATGTCACCCCTGCTGGCCACTCCCCGCAGGCGAGCCAGCTCATCCGGCTGTACGATGCCTGAAGGAGGAGCGTTCCGGGCAGCCCTGCGAAACAGCAGAGCACGGACGCCCGAGGACAGGGCAAGCTGCGGCGGTCACTGGGCACGGGGGGGGGGCACCCGACCCCAACCAGCAGGCCGCACTTTAAGCCCCAATGATTACACGACACAAGTAGAAACCTGACCCACCAAAGCAGTTGTAAAGGGTGTGAAGGTGCAGGCAGCCGCCGACACCAGCACCCGGCCCCGGGAGTGCAGGGCCGCACCGGCAGAGCTGCTGGGGGGCTGAGGTGGTGATAGGAAGCTCAGCAGGCACCCCATGCTCTGCAGCACTTCACACGACCCAGGTGCCGCAACCAGCCGGGGCCTGTGGCTGGACAGCCCGTGCCTACCTGTCCTTGATCAACGGGTTCAACATTGTTTTGTAACCCTTGCTTTCCAACTTCGTTGGACTGAGAGGTTACAGTCCTGCCAGTAAATACGCATGCCAGTCTGGCACTCGGTGTGCCTGGTTGGGCGATGACCGGGGGGACGGGGAGTCTGATTGGTCAAAATGCTCGGAGGTTTGAAATGCACGGATAGGCAGGGGAAGGGTAGGCAGATGGGCGCCGAACCTCGGCGGGGGTGAATGAACAGCCGCAGCGGGCAATAGACGGGCTGATGGGGGTGCCACAGGAGATGGCAGCAGGGGAGAAGGGGGTGTATGAAAGGGGAGTGTCGGGGGGTGCAGTTGGTGCAAATCAAAGGGGATTGGTGGAAGGGAGTCAGTGGGAGAGTAGAGGGCGCAGCTCGACGTGCATGAGAAAGGTTGTTGTGGCAACTCCCACGGGAGGGCACTCATGTTACGAAGCTCGGAGGCAACAAGGGCATCTCACAGGCTTTCATGAAATGGAGGCTCTGAACCAGGGGCCACATCCCGCCGTAAATTGGGGAAATGGCTGCCGTTTGGCAGCGTCTGGCGCAACACCAGTTCGGCACATTGTTGTTGGCTTCTCTCTTCAGCTCGAATTCTTCAACATGGAGTGCTTCAGCTGGACTTGAGGCGACGGGCGTGAAAACTCCGACGGCGGCCAAGAGCAGCGGGTGGCGGTAGCCCCTGCAGCGGCCGGCACCACTGCTGCGCTGCCACCGTGCGGCTAGGATCAATGGGGGCCGGCCGCTTAGGAGGAGAAGAAGACAGTGCGGTCGTTCCACGGCAGGGTGACGCGGTTGTTCAGGCGGTTCTTCTCCTGCAGAAGTAGCGCACGGAAGGAAGGAAGGAAAGAAGAAAGTGAGGGAAAAAATGGGGGGCGTTGACGAACTTCTGTCTACAGCAGCTGCTGTGGCACGTGCCCTAGGCTGTGCACGAAAGTAAAGAGGCAGAGATGGTAGAGAATCGGCAACTTTCCCCCCGTCCCACCAAGCTGGTGGGGGGCTGCCAGGCGGCCACGCCAGCTCACCTGCTCGCCGCCCATGACAGCGGTGGACAGAGCGGTCTGCAGAGCGATGGCCTGGGACTCAGACAGCACAGCCTTGATCTGGGGGAACACCTGCAGAGGGGGAAGGGGAGGGAGAGGGTGGACCAGGGAAGGGCATGGTGAGGGTGGGCGGGGGCTTGGGGTGGGTGCTGCGGCGGCGGCAGGGACGCGCAATGCAGGGCAGAGGCTGGCTGGACTGGGCGAAGCCGACCCGGCAAGGCGGGCTGCATACTGGGCTGCCTCTCCTTCACCCACTCACGTGCCACATGACGCCCTCGGAGCAGGGAGGGGTGGTCAGGGAGCTGCGGGCAGGGGTGGTCAGGGCGGGGGTAGCAGGCGGGGGGAGGGGTGAGCGGCAGCGGCGCTTGGAGGTGGCAATGCACCCATGCAACCCTCCGGCTTCTGTATGCGGTCCTTGCACACCCAGCCATTTCGCTGCCACTTGATCCCCCTGCTTTCCCCTTATTCTTACCCGGTGTAGGCATAGTAGTCCTTGCTGGAGGGGAACAGGTCCTTCAGGGGCAGCTTCCAGCCAGCCACGCTCCTGCAGGGGCGGGGGCGGGGCGGGGCCGGGCAGAGGTGAGCTGGCAGCGTGGCGCACCATGGCAGTTGCCATCCCTTGCTCACAAACGCGCTCTACACCCTTCCCTGTGTGCGCGCCTGGGGCACAGGGCACCTGGGCTGCCCTGGCCAGCTGATGGCAGCCGCACTGCAGGCAGGAGCAGTGCCTGCCACTGATGGGATCCCCGCCCTCCTGCCCACGCCCAACTTGAGCCCAGCCACCACAGGCCCCCCGTGCCCCACTCAAACCCCTCCTGACCACCCCCCACTCATCCCATCCACCCACTGCCTGCGCCCTGTCTTTGCCCCACTCACTTCTTGCACTCCTTGCCGGCCTCGGCGCACTTGGGCAGGGCATCGATGATCTTCTGCATCACCGGGTCGCCCTTCTTGGCGGTGGGGTCGGACTTGATGCTGCAGCGGGGGAGGGGCGGGAGGTGAGCGGGCACGGCAGGGGCGTCAGCGCATGGCAGGCTGGGTGCAGGATTGGATGCTGTGTTGGGGGAGGGGGAGGAGGGGAGCGGGCACGGCAGGGGCGTCGAGGCGCGGCAGGCTGGAGCGGAAGGGGGAGTGAAGTGGCAGCGGGGCGGAGGAGAGCTCAAACAGCGGACGGCGGCTGAGATGCATGGGAGTCGCAGTGTGGTTGAGGGCGGCATTCTCATGGGGAGGCGAGGGCACACAGCAAGTGCTGATCGGGACAGGGGAGGTGGCCGGGCACTCACTTGTACATGGCGCCGAAGACGGCCAGGCACATGGAGTCAGCGGTGCGGCACTCCTTGGGCATGGGCACGCCGGGGCTGCGGGAGGGAGACGGGGAGGCAGCGCATGGTGGGTGCTGTGTGATGCAGAGACAGGGCGCACAGGTGGCACGAGGCAGCAGCAGCAGCACGCCCAGCAGCATGCGCAGTGCAGGCGCAGCAAGCGAGCGGCAAGCAGCATGCACTGGAGTGCAGGGTGGTGTACACATGCGTTACACAGGCCCAACGCGGCGCGGCGCAGCGCAGCGCAGCACAGCACAGCACAGCGTGCGCCAGCTCAGCGTGACTCACGTCTTCACCAGCTTGGTCACCAGGTGGAGCTCCAGCATAGTGGAGCGCCCGCTCAGCAGGTGCTCAGAGGTGGCGTGGAAGTGGAACTGCACGGGGGGAGCAGGCAGGGGGGAAAGGCAGGAGACGGGCAGCTTGGGCAGCAGGCCGCGGGTGAGGGGCCACTGAGGATGGGGCGGGGCAGGAGCTGGGGCGCAGCGCCGTGCGACGCGCCTGCTGGTCGGCAGTTACAGGGGCAGGGCGCTGGCAGGCGGTGCCCACACACCGCTCTCTCCCACGCCGCCCTGCCTGCCTGCCTGCCTGCCCGGCCAGCCAGCCTTGAAAGAACCCCTTCCCCACTCCACAAATCAACCCGTAATGACCTGCAGGGGCTCGATGTTCACGCGCTTCGCCTTGCGGGTCTCGAGCCTGCGAGGGAGACGGACAGACACCCAGGGGACCGCCGATTGGGAAGAGGACGTACGGCTGGCAGGCAAGGGACACCTGCGCCCTGCCCACAAACTGAGCTCCTGCCGAGCCTCGCACCCTCCTTGAGGGCCGCTCTGTCGTGCGCACACACACACGCCCACGTACGCGCGCACATTTTCGAGGCGCGTTTGGGGCGCCCCCGCCACACACACACACACACACACAGCCTCCAGCTCACTTGGAGGAGTTGTACATGGTGTAGACAGAGTCACCAAAGTAGACGACGGAGGCCTTGTTGTTCTTGGGGGAGTCAAACTCGACCTGGACCTGCGGGGGCGGTAAGGGAGGGAGGGAGGCAGGCAGGCAGGCAGGCAGGCAAAGAATGAGCACTTGGCCCCTTGCTGTTCGGGACTGGATGTTAAGCTGGGCCTGGGCTTGCGGGGCGGGAGGGGTGGAGAGGGAGGAGGGACGAGGGCGGGACATGAAAGCCGGGTTGACTGGAGGAGCAGAGCAGGGACAGAAGTGAGGCCGGGGGTGCCACGTGCGGGACGGATGGGGGGGAGGAGAGAGCGGAAGCGGGGTGCCAGGTGGCGCACTGAGAGGGGGCAGAAGAGAGCAGCAGTGCAGGCGCGCTCTGGCTGGCAGCACTGCTCACCACATGCCCGTCAAACGCGCCAGCCCCTGCACCCCGGCCCCCATGGCGACCTACGGCAGCCGCCAGAGGGCGGGCGAGCAACAGCCACAGGGTCGGTCGGTCGGGCGGGCGGGCGGGCATGCACTCACCGCGTGGCCGATGTTCAGCACGCGGACGTTGACGGCGGTGCCAAAGTCAAGCTTGGCCTTCAGGGCAGCGGGCAGGTTGCGGGTGCCGCCTGCAGGGGCACAGAGCAGGAGGGTGCAGGGAGGGCGTGGCGGTGGGCGAGGGGGCACATGGGTTGGGGCGCAGGCGGCTGGCTGGCAGGGTGGTGGTGGGGCGCTGGCGGGCAGGGAGAGCTGCGCAGGGGAGGGCGCTGCAGGGCCCTGTGTGGGCCGCACACGGGCGGAGGGGCAGCAAGGGGAGGGCAAGGGGAAGGGGTGTCCGGTACAGGGGGCGTGCGGCGGGCGTGCGGCGGGTGGTAGGATGTACCCACGGCTGTATCGCTTTGGCGTGGGAGGTTTGCGGGTTGATCCACCACCAGCCCTCTACCACGCCTCACAGGCAGGCAGCAGCTGTTTGCAGCAGCAGCAGCGCAAAGGTGGGTGCGCAGGTGGTGGGCCAGGCGGGCGACAGCAGCAAGATGGTGGGTGCGCAGGTGGCAGGCGGGCAGCAGGCAGGCGGGAGGCAGGCGGGCGGGGCGCACCGTTTGGGATGTTGATGGGGGACTGGCTCTTGCCGCTGCAGGACCAGCCGCATTCCTTGTCCTTAGCAGGCCAGTCCAGACCGGCCTGAGCGTGGTTGTAAGAGCAGGCAGCGCCCTGCAGTGACATGCGAGCGGGGAGGGGAGCCAGGGCGGAGTGAGCAAGGGGGAAGGAGCCGGCCGGGGCGGCAGCAGCGGCGGCGGGGGAAGGACCGTCCTGCCTATCGTGGTGCGCGGCGCGCGCCGCGATCGCCGGCGGCTGCCGCGCTCACATTGATGTTTCGCAGCGATCGGCAGAAGCAGCAATCGGCCAGGCGTAGAACCGAAGCCATCGGTCGTGCAGAGCATTAACAGACATGGCGAGGGCACCACCAGGCCCCTGCCGCAGAGCAAATAGCCCGTGCAGTCGATTCATGCTTGCTTTCACTGGGCAAGAAGGGATGCGCAGCCTGGGCCCGACCGGCGGACTGCAGCACTCGAGCGACTACCACGCAGCAGTTGGCAACCAGCGGGCTTCCGTCCAGCGCAATTGGCGGTCGGAAAGCACCAGACTACAATTACACTTGCCTCCGAGAGTTGACGACCGCGCTGGTGGGTGTACACCTGGCTGCAGGCGTTGGCGCCGGCCAGGCACAGAGCCAAAAGCACAAGGGCGGTCTTCATGGTGAATTGTGGCGAGCAGGGCAGGGAAATTGATGATGGGGGAGGGATTTCAGGCCCTTTTATCCTTCAGTCGGTGGAAAGTTGCGGCTGGTTTTGCACCCCAGTTGGAGACACACACGTGCTGATGCAATAGTTGTAGACTGGGCCTCTGCTCGCTGCAGGTCGATCAGAGCAACGCAGCAGGTCTGGGCATGCATGTATAAGGGAGAGAGTTCGCTGCGCTGGCTCTTGGGCGTCTCCCTGGCTGGCACTGGTGTTCCGTACGCTGTCACCCCTTTGATTCATGTCCTTTTCATTCTAGTTTGAAAGGTTTCGACCTCTGTGTGTTTTTCTCGAGGTGTGCAAAGGGCTGCCAGGGTGCCCCCCGGGTGCCCGTCGACACAGCTACCGAACTGCCAGGAGCCACCCGTGAGGTGGTAGTAAACACAGTACACGATCGGAGTGGAAGACGGCGAGATGACCGGGGGCTGAGGGCTCCACAAAAACTGCAGTGTCGGGCCAGAAGGGGGGGCAGGCAGGGGGCAGCGGCGGCAGGTCCGGCGGCAAGCGGCGGCAGGCGGCGGCGGCATGCACGGCGGGGACGGCCCCCCCTGCCAACCTGGCTGCAAGCTAGTCGGCCGCAACCCGGCGTGACAGGCTGGCCAAACAAGTAATTGGGGGCGTCAGCAGCTGTCATGCGTGGGCAGGCACGCCAGGCAGACGGCTCTGCTTGCCTGACCCCTCATGACCGGAGGGGGAAGTGGTGGGCGGGCGGGGCCAGTCCGATCTGGCGGCGGCAGCGGTGGCGGCGGCCTGCACAGTCAGGGGAGCGGGGGAGGGAATGACACATTGCTTGTTTAAAGGTCCGTGGTGCCAGTTGTCAGTAAGGAGGAAATCAGAGGGCACTGCCTTGTGCCTCGTCGTGCTGCGCATGCGAGAAGCGGGGGTACGGGTGCGGGCGGGCTCGTGGCGCGGCAGGGGGGCTGTGCTGGCGCCCAAGACGGGTGCGGCAGCGTGATCTGGCGGCAGCAAGAGGTGCTGCTTCTCACCACTCGGCATGGTGGGCCATGGTCTTATTGATGCCAAGTTGATTTCAGGAGCAATGTTTATGAGCAGTCGACGGCAGAACCGCCGGCAGACGCGGCGGGACGGTGACGGGCACTGCAGGGCACGGGGCACGGCGGGGGAAAGACAGTGGGCTGAGCCCGAGGGTGAAGTCTGGGTGGCTACTGGAGGAGTGATCATGGCTATGCCATGAGAATGCTGTCCCAAATGTGATCCCAGAGGCACCGAAGGCAGCACAGCGTGCCTGGAGGTCCGCCTGGCAGACGCCGGCCGTGGCGCCTGCGCGCAGCCAGCGTGCACGCTCTCCGCTTGTGACGCGCGACGCGCGGGCGCAAGATGCCACTCCCTATGCAGGCGACGGCAGCACCTTCATGGCAGCTGCCAACAGCAGGTGCGGCGCAACGCGGCAAGCATCTCACTGTCGGGGGGGATGGCCAGTCCGATGCCGGCCTGGCGTCGGTCACCGCGTGACGGTCACGTGGGTACCGGCCCAGCTGGGCTGGCTCAGCGTGCGAGTTGACACATGAGGTGCGCCTGCGCAGGATGGGGGGCACACTGCTTGTTAATAAGCAGCCCAGTCCTCCCCAGAGTCAGGTCAGCAGACGGTGGGGCTGGAGACAGGATTGGGGGACCTGCCCGGGGTGGTGCTTGCCTGCCAGGCTGCCCTGGAGCCCGCTACAGGCCACCCCGCCATACCCCGCCGCACACGGCAGCCGCGCCGCAACCCAGTGTTTGCCAACCCAGGCACGGCCCTGTTGCTGTTCTTGCGCCGCCCCCGGACTTCTCCCACGGCTTGGCTTGGCGGTGACAAGCCCCAAGGGCGCCCAGGGGCCGGGGGACAGTGCACACAGCAGGCCTGCCAGGGCTCGAGCCAACTTGGCGACATGCTGGCTGCACCCCACCTCACCGGCGGAACACCTTAGCAGGCAGGCCTTGTGGCTGTGGTAGACCTGCGCACCAAAGGGGACCATGCGGGTGTGCGTAAGTGGGCGCGAGTGAATTGGGGACTGAGGCGGGGACTGGGGGTGGGGATTGCACTTGTAGTAGGGCTTGCAGGGGATTGCCTCCAGCGCAGCAGCCTATCCCCAAGAAACGTGTGCATACCCTCGCACGCTGGCTCCCCCTGCGCGCGTCTTGCCTCGAAATACCGTGTATGCGTGGCGCAAATGGACTGGGGGCAGCTAGGCGAGGCTCAAAGGCGGTGGTAGGGTGAACAGCGAGCTTCCCGTTTCGGGAGGACCCACCCACATGACTTCCATACCACCCGGCAGCCGGTGAAACATGAAGTTGTGCTGTGGCTGGGCGAAGTGGGAGAGGTGGAAGGTGATGTAGGGGCCAATTTTCACAGTTTTAGACTGGCCACAGCACAGCACAGCACAGCACGCGCGCCTACGTGCATCGCATCTGTGTTGTAGCTCTGCGGTGTCACCGGCATTCACAACAACATGCATTAGAACTGGCGCCACACCACCGGCGCTCGTCCTGAATGGGGTGACGGCGGGCGGCGCAGTGACGGCAGGCGGCGCCTGTCGCCAACGAAGGTTGGCAGCCAAGTGTCGGGACCCGGAAGCAGGCAGTATCCAACAACTGCGCCGCTTGACATGAGAGTCTTGGGGTGCATTCAGTGTCACGCATGCCGCATCCAAGCTAGTCCAGCAGCCAGCCAGCGTGGCTGCTCCCCCCCGGCGCCCTGTCGCGTGCGCTCATGCTGCTGTGCATGCTCACGCTGTATCACACGAAAGGATGAATCAGAACATTTCGTAACGAGTCTCGCTCAAAGCTGAATGCAGACAAAATGGGAACCGAGTGTGCACCCACAGCATGCCGGCAGTACCGCCCACAGCATGCCGGCACGTATGCAGAGTGGCAGCGATGCAGGGTACCACACCGGTGGAGGAGCAGAAGCTGAGTTGCGTGGGTGCGCGTGACGCCGACAGGGGCGAAAGTTCGGAGGAGCACGGGCGGTGGGGCTGGAGGACAGTGGATGGGGGACGGTCAGGGAAGGGTGGGTTCTGTATGTTGAGGGCACTGTTGCCCGGCCAGCCAGGCAGCCTGCAGCGGCAGGCTGGCTTGGCAGGCCAGCCCGTTCAGGCGCGTGCTGAGCAGGAGGAGCGGCGCTCTGCTGTGCGCAGCAGCTTAGTTTTGGGCAAGGCTGTGAGCTTTGAGCTGAATCAGAGTAAGCAGCCCAGGCAGAATGGAAGGCGGCGCGCCATTCCAGGGCCATGCCGCTGTTTTTGGGCAGTGTGTCAGACGGAGCGCCAGCGCAGGGCCGCGCGTCTGACCTCGGGCACAACCCAACACAGTGTGGCCGTTCCAGGGCTGTGTCGTTGTTCTTAGGCAGAGTGGAACACGGTGCGGCCGTTCCAGGGCTGCGTCTGGCGGTTGTTGAGGCGGTTGTGCTCCTCCTCACCCTCCACCTTGGCGGTAGACAGCGCCAGCTGCAGGTCCAGCGCCTGGGCCTGGGTCATGGTGGCCTTGACGGTGGGGAACACCTGCGTGGGGCGGGATGGGAGGGTGTGGGGAGAAGGGGTAAGGAAAAGCTGTTTAGCAGGGGCAGGGGCTGCTCTGCGCTGCTGGTAGCTAGGGGAGCTCCGCGGGGAGGGGCAGGCATGAAGGGGTGGAGAGGTGGGGCAGCCAAGCGCTGTGGGGGCAGCAGTGGCGCGGGGCGGCGGCTGCGCCGCTGCGCTGCGCGGCGCCGTGCTGGTACGCCCACATGTGCATGCGGCATCGGCTTTGAATGGCACGCAAGCAGCCGCCACCAGGCGCAGGGAGCAATGGCAGGGCAGGCACCAGGGCTGGCGCCAGGGGCAGGCAACCGTCAGGGTGCAGCAGGGTGCGGCAGGGCTTGCTGCTGGGCCCAACCCAGCTGTTGACTCACGTGCCACATCACGCCCTCAGTGCAGGGAGGGGTGGTCAGGGAGCTGCGGGCAGGGCGGGGTAAGAGGCGGGAGGAGGCACAGGTTTTGGGCGCCGCAGGCTTTAAGCTGCATAGACATCCCTGCGGTAATCGGCGGCCACACCACACCAGGGGAGGCGACTGGCGATTCAGCTCCGGCACCGCCCGGGGGCGCATCCTCCGGCAGCGGCGGCTCCCACATGCGCCGCCGCTTGCTCTGAGACCACTCCCATCTGCCGCGCCCAATGCGTCTTGTTCAGCGCATGTGCTGAAGCCCGCCGGTGCCGACTTCCGCTTCAGATTCCGCAGCGCCGCCGACCGGTGCGATGTTGCTGCCGCCCTCTGCTTGGCATACACACACAATTGTGTGCCACACACACAACCATGAATGTATGATTTACCTTGGATATTATATCTTACAGCAGGTGGCCTCACCCGGTATAAGTCATGTACTCAGTGTTTGGCAGCAGCTCCTGCAGGCGCAGCGCCCAGCTCGCCACGTCCCTGCGGGCCAGGCAGGAGGGCAAGCAGGCAGGCGGGCGGGTGGTGGTGAGCGCCCGTGGGAGAGGATGCGCCGGGGGCGCCTAGCGTCTGGTGCGCATGGGCATGCGGGGCGGGCAGAGGCAGGGCAGAGGCAGGCAGGGAGGCACTCATGTGTGCTCCCCAGGCCCACCATGCCCACGGTGGCAGCAGGCCACCCATCAATGTGCCGACTGTCCAGTGCCGCCCCAAAAGGTCACCCCCGCCCGCCAGCCGCTGCGCCCCACTCACTTCTTGCAGTCGCGGCCGGCCTCCTCGCACACGGGCAGGTTGTTGATGATCTTCTGGATGACGGGGTCGCCGCGCTTGGCGGTGGGGTTGGTCTTGATGCTGCACAGGGGAGGGGAGGCAGATGCACGAGTAGAGAGCAGAGTGGGAGGTTGGGAGGCTGGGCCGCTGGGCCAGCCACCTGGGCATGCAGGGCCTGTGCAAGGTGCTGCGGCGGCGGCGCGTGCGCTGCGCAGGCAGTGCCAGCTGCCTGCCTGCCGCCTGCCAGGTACTGCCCTGCGCCCCCAGGCAGTGTACCCGCCCCTTTTACACGATTCACTTACTCAAACAGCACGCCAAAGACGGCCAGGCAGGCCTTGTCCGCTGCCCGGCACTCCTTGGGCATGGGCACGCCGGGGCTGCGGGAGGGAGACGGGGAGGCACCGCAGCACGTCAGCAGCAGTCAAGGGCAGAGGAGAGCAACGGAGCCGCCGCTATGGCAGGGCGCCAACAGCCTGGGGTTGTGCTCGATGCCCATCCCACAGTGTTGCTGACCCCGCCCCAGCAACTGCTCTGCACCAGCATGCACGCACAGCATGGCACAGCATGGCTCCAGCCACAGTGCAGCCACAGTGCAGCCAGCGCTGCATGGCGCCAGCTCAGCATGACACTGCCAGCTCAGCACGGCGTGCGCCAGCTCAGCGTGACTCACGTTTTCACCATCTTGGTCACAATGTGGAGCTCCAGCTGGGTGGAGCGCCCGCTCAGCAGGTGCTCAGAGGTGGCGTGGAAGTGGAACTGCAGGGGGCAGCAGGCAGGGGGGAGGGCGGGGCGGGGGGCAGGCTGCGGGTGAGTGGGGGGTGGGTGGAACTTCGGGGAGGGAGAGCATTGAGGAGTGTGGTGCGATCATCGGGTAGAGGGTGCAGCAGCACAGCGCCCAGCGGCGGCTGGGAGCAGCTAGCAGCAAGGGTGGCCGGCGCTGCCGCTGTCCGCATCCGTCCCTGCGGCACCCCCTGCGGCACCCCCTGCGGCCCTTTGTGGTTGCCTAGCGGCAGAAGCCCCCGAGCATGCACCCCGCCTGGCACCATGCATGCATCAAGGCAACAATGGTGCCCCTTTCAGCCATAGCCATGCATGGGCGGACCTGCAGGGGCTCCACGGGCACGCGGTGCGCCTTCTTGCTGTTCTGGGAGCTGGAGTTGTAGAGGGTGTAGACAGAGTCACCAAAGTAGACGACGGAGGCCTTGTTGTTCTTGGGGGAGTCAAACTCGACCTGGACCTGCCGGGGCGGTAGGAGAGGGAGGGAGGGAGAGGGGGAGGGAGGGAGGCAGGCAAAGAGTGAGCAGCTGCCGTGGCAGTTGTGATGGCTGCCCAGCTGTGCCTGGGCCTGCAGGGGCGCAAGGATGGGCCAGGAAGGAGTGCACTCAGTGAGGCAGAGGCCTTGCAGTTGAAAGTCGACAGCTCAGCACGGACAGGGCGTGCAGGGGGAAAGAAGGGGAGGGAGGCCGGCAGGCAGGGAGGGGACTGGTGCGAGAGAGGGGACGCCGGGCGGGCAAGGGCGGCGGCTGCATTCCGAGGTGCGCCGTGGGCGTCAGCAGATGGGTGACAGTAGTAAGTTGAAAGGTGGTGGGCGGCAGCGCGCGCAGCAGAGTTCATGGGCAGCAGCATTCACATGGCCAGGCAAGTGCTGTGCTGACACCAGGAAGAGTAGGGGCAGAGGCCTGCCTACAATCCAGCCAGGGCCCAGGGCCCAGCGCGCATGTCGCCCGCCAGCTCACCGCGTGGCCAATGTTGAGCACGCGCAGGTTTGTGGCCACTCCAAAATCGGTGTTGGCCTTGAACTCCTTCTTCAGCTTTGCTGAGCTGGCTGCAGCGGCAGCGCCAGGGTGGCAAGACGGGGCCCGGGGCGCAGCAGGGCGCAGGTGTCAGTGGCGTGGCGTGGCCGGGCGGGGGGATGCCGGCAGGTGAGGCCTGGACGCGGTGCAGCAGGGTTTGTTGTGTGGCATTTGATGCATCGAAGGATGGATGGGCACTGGGACATGCCCTGCCCCCTCTCCCGGCAGCAAGCAGGCGGCGCTCACCGGCGGGCACGTTGATTGGGGACTGGCTCTTGGCGCCGCACGACCAGCTGCACTCCTTGTCATGCTCCGGCCAGTCCCGGCCCGCGCGAGCGTGGTTATAGTGGCAGGCATCGCCGGTGGTCTGCAGGGCAGCCCAGCACAACGCGGAGACAGTTACTGTGCGGCAGTGCAGCTGGGGCGGCGGGAGTGGCGGCAATGCTGTGCGTTGCGGCGGCAGGTGCTGTCGCCAGAGGCAGTACGCAATTTAAAGCTGCAAAGGGCGCCGGAATGCTACGTGTGCGCGAGTGCAGAGCATGCCAGACGCTCCCCAGGAATTGACTGGCCGGAGCCACAGGTCCGCAAAGGGACGCATCCATGCCGGCGGGCTGGGCAGCGGGCGGGAGCATTCGCTGCATTGCTCCGAGCACTCACCTCGGCGAGCAAGCGCGAGTGAGTGTACACCTGCGAGCACGCCTGAGCCCCCACAGCCAGGCAAGCGAGCAAGAGGATGGCGCGCTGCATCATGGCGTTTGTGATGCAACCAAAAGTGCTGGGGATGGCTCGGGGCGACGAATACGGCGGGCCGCTGAGGGGCAAGTTCTTGTCCTTGGCAGATGCAGATCCAGGGCTGCCGCCACCTCAGCTGATCAGCAGCTGATGAGAATGATGCAGTCCAGGACAGGGGAGGCCTGTGTTGGGAGCGGGTTTGGGGCCGCAAAAGCAATGCTTTCTGCACATAAGGCTCCGAGTACCGGGTACCTGGCTGCCAAAACTAGCCCGGCGGGCCAAGCACCGCCAGACACGGCTGTGTGCCTGCTCGCCTCCGACAAACATGTGCCGTGTGCCTGCTTGGCAGATGAATAATGCCAGGCGCAATGCAGAAGGAGCCGGGCTGGTCCATGCACGTGAGTTTCTACCTTATGACAACTCAACAAGGGCTCCAGTGCGGCGGCCAAGCTCATGCGCCTCCCCAAGCGCTGGCGTCCGCCAGGGCACACCAGTGCCACAGCTGACACTGCGGGGACTCATTATCAGACACACTCCCCGTCCCTCCCCGACCGCCCCAGCACCCCCGCTGTGCATCCCACCTCCCGTGAAGCCAAGCCACCGGCTGCAGCCCGTCTGCCGTAACTAGACACTGATCTCTCTGCGGTTTGCTTGCAAGGATTGCATCAAGTGCACGTTTGGTGTGGTTTGCTGCGCCCCAGCAGCCACTAGCTAAGAAACAGGGGGGTCAAGCACGGCAGGTGCGCAGCACATTAGGTGGCAGGGGCAGCGCAGCTCCACAGACACACAGAACAGGCAGCTTCACGGCAGTGACAGGTGGTACCATGGTACCACGCCAGGTAGCTGGGGAGAAGAGGGCGGCGCACACCGACAGCCTGCAGGCTGCCGGCCCTCTGGTGGGTGCTGCCGCCGCTGCCGCCGCTGCCGCCGGCCCCTCTGCTGGATCCTCACACTTCTAGGCTTTCTCCTCATCCAGCCCGTAGTCCCCTGTATCGCCCCTGCGCCCAGGCAGCGCTGCAGGCAGTGAAGAGAGGGTGGGGGGCAGGCCTGAGGCAGCTGCCGTGGTGCTGTGAGGGGCGCGGGCAAGGCAGGCAAGCTGGCGGGGCCTGCCTGCGGGCTGCGGGCGTGCCCACATCCTGCCATGCCATGCCACGTTAGGATGCGTCTCGATCATCCACCCAAAAGTCCTCGCAGTCTCCCCACCGCCCCGGCAGCGCTGCGGGCACGTGGCAGAACGGGGCGGGGCGGGCGGGTCGACGACAGGGTGCGACGAGCAGGAGGGCAGCGTGGAAGCAGAGGTGCAGCAGCTGCAGGGCACAGCGCAGCGGGGCATGGGGCAGAGCAGCACGACGGCACGGAAGGTCGCATGCCAGCAGCAGCACAGCGCAGGCAGCGGGTCACCCGAAGGGATGTCCTGTCCAGGTTCCAGGTAACCCTCCCCCTCCTTGGGAGGCTCGCCTCGATACATGGGCATGTGGGGTGCCGGCTGCACACCGGAGTGGACAAAGTGAGGGCGGAATGGTTCAGGGGAGGCGGGGATGGGAGGAGGGGGCAGCTGGCGGGAGCACCCGTTTCATGCACAGCATGCTGAGTGGGCGCGCGCTGGCATGTCAACAACACTCACCCCTGCATCCCAGCCCCTCCCCTCATGCCCCAACTGCAGCAACCAGCGCTGGCCCAGCCTCCAGTTGCCTGCCCCTGCTGCCTCTCTTTACTCCCCCCTAGTGTCCAGCCCCGCTTTGCCAAGCAGCAGGCCCTGCAGCATGCCAGCCCCTATCCCCTGCCTGCCTCTCTTACCCCCTGCCATCCTGCCCCACCTGGCCGGCAGAGGGTGAGGCAGGAGCCGAGGCAGGCAGAGCCTCTGGCTCCTCCAGGCACTCCCAGGAGGCGTTGACTTTGGGGTCTGACGCCACGTCAGCGCCGTCCACGTCAGCATCTGTCACGTGGTAGTGCCCATCCTGAGGCGGCATCGCCTGGCCGGAGCGGCTTGCACTGGTGGGGGCCCCAGCGTGGCTGCCGGATGAGGTGGGGGCAGACTTGGGGGCGGGCGGGCTGCCGCCCCCGGTCTTCTCCGCCACTTCGCTCATGCTGTACCCTGCGTGGTGGGAAGGGATGGTAGGGCTCCTTCTGCTGGCCAGAGAGGAAGGGCAGAGTTTGGCAAGATATGGGGATGGAGCGTGAGTTGTGGACAGGTATGTGTCGGGGTGTGCTCTGCGGAAGGAGGAGGTTTTTTTTGGGGCATCCAGCGGAAGGGAGAGCATACACAACAATGGCTGGCCCACGAGGTGATAGCAGGGTGTACAAGGGCGCCCCATCTGCCTGTCCGTCGGTGACAGCAGCCCCTTTGCCAGGCCGCGGTCACCGCAGGGGTCCCCCTCCCCTCTCAACCACACGCCTTCGGTCCCAGCTGATCTTTGTTGAAGGGTGCCTCACCTCTCCCGCCCTCAAAGGGAAGTCCCACACCCACACCCACATGCCCATGCCCTTCCTGACCTTCACCCTCGCCATCGGCAGGGGCGGGCTCAGATGAGCCACCGGCGCCTCCACTGCTGCCCATGCTGCGCACGGTGGGGCCGGCGGTGCCAGGCGAATCGTCCAGCTCATCAGCTGCCAGAGGATCGACATGGTCCCTGGCGGGCTCGCTGCAGAGGGGCAGGCATGGTGGGAGGCAGGGCAATGAGAGGTGATCAGTGTCCGGTGGTGGGAAGATATATGGTGTACGCGGCAAGGTGGGTGGCGGAGGGGGCGAACGAATGGATGGGAGGCGTTTGGGGGATGACTTGTGCGGGGAACTTGAATGTGCGCAAAGGAGCAGAGGCAGGGGCAGCCATGGCAAACCGTGGGTAGCTGCCTCGTGGGAGGGAATCTTGGACAGCCTGGGGGGCAGGGCGCGCCGCACCTGCCGGCGTCGCGCGCAGCAGCCCTTGGACCCGTGCTGCCATGCCACCTTGACACCAGCCGCGCAGCCGGCATGCTGGCAGAGGCTGCCAGCTGTGGCCGCAGTGGCAGTGACAGCGCCACTGGTGGCCGCGCGGGCCGCCCCGTGAGAGGCGCTGCCAGCATGCTGACGAACTGAGACAGGCACAGGGAGGAGGGCAATGCGATCTGACAGAATAGGTGTCCAAGAGAGAGGGCAGGGTTCAGCTCTTCTGCCGCCAGCTGCAGCGCGCTGGCAGCGCCGCCAGCGCAGCATGAGCATTGGGCGCTCTGGCACATGTCGCATTTTCGCTCCTTGCCATTGATGGACGCTTCGTCAGCTGGGGGCGCCTAACACCGCGATCAAGACGATGGCGCTGTCACCACTGTTCAGTGGCGCGCTCTTTGCTTACGAAGAGGACGAGGATGAGCCTCAGGAGCTGCGTGGCATCCTGGCATATAGCGGGGCCGGCAAGCTGTGAGTTTGGCGCACTGCTCGCAAGCTGCCGCTTGCCTAAACTCAGCCTGGGGCCCGCCTGAGCCCTCTGTCCCGACCTTTACACGCCTGCAGCTTCGTGGTAGGAGATGACGGCGTCATCAAAGCGGCCGACGTGCGGCAGCAGCTGTTGTCAGGCGCCTGGGCGCAGGTGGGCGGGCGGGGGCGGCAGGAGTGGCGGCGGCAGCAGCAGTGAGGCTGTGCCATCGCCCTGTGTGTGGCACTGTTTGCTATTTGAGATAAAAGGTTCGTGCTGCCATCCACACTGTAGGGTGGGCAACTGGCGGACGGCAGCGCGCCTCCGCCGCCACCCAGCCTGCGCACCATCACCGCGCACCCGCCGCTAGAGCTCACAGCTGCGCATTTTGTGCTAAACCGATCGGGCACTTACGCTGCTGTGGCAGGCAGCGCACTTGAGGATCCAGAGATCAGTCGGGTGGTTATCATTGACCTCACCAACTGCCGCCCGGCGCCAGCACCCACGTCGGTGGGCGGCGCTGCCGGCGCTGCCGCCAGTGGCGGCAGCAGCAACCGCGTCGCGGCGTGGCGGCACGACGTCTGTGAGGCGGTTGTGCTGGATGCAGAGCTCTTTGCCAGCCGGCCGGGCCTGCGGGTGCTGCAGATTGCGTGGCACCCCGACAGCGATGCCCACCTGGCAGTGCTGACCTCAGGTGGGTGCTGGGTTGTCTCGGGGCGAAGGTGGCACGGCACCACCGACCTGCGCGGCTGTACCATGGCAAGCAGGCTAAGCTGCTGCACAGGAGCCTGCCGTGTGTGCTCAGCTGCTGTCTCTGTTCTGCGCTTCATGTTTGTGCTGCTTGATGCTGCTGGTGCCAGCAGTTTGATCAGACGGCCCAGCGTGGTCCAGCCGCCGCTTTGACCCTGCCTGCTGCCCCTGCCCCGCCGGCCAACCCTGCAGACAACACCTGGCGGCTGTACAACACGCAACATGCTGACATGGCGGAGCAGACATTTGAGCTGCAGCTGCGCAGCAGGTGTGCAGCGCCACCATTCCCTGCTTTCTGCCGCACGCAGTTGCGTGCGCTGCTGTCCTGTGCCGCCGCTTGTTCCTGCCGCGCGCTGCCTGCCGATTTGCGCCCCTCCTGCTGTTGCCCGGCCTGCCCTGCAGGCGGGGCCTGGGGCTGGGGCCAGGCAGCAGCGCGGGCAGTGGCGCGGGCAAGGCAGTCACAGCCTTTGCTTTTGGACCGCCCGAGCTGTGGCAGCGGTTCACTGTTTACTTCCTCACGGCAGACGGCGGCGTGTGGTCCCTCTGCCCAGTTGTGCCCTTTGGTGGGTGATTAATGGCGTGGGTGGGTGTTTGGGCATGAGGGCAGTGAGGGTGCGCCTGGGCTGGGGATGGCAGCCGGAACGTGCGCTGCGTCTGGCTCTCCTGAGCGTGGCAGGGCGCCAACGAGGGCACAGCTGCAGCTCGGTGGAGGATGTGACATTGACCCATGTGCCTCACAGGCCTTGGTTCAGACCGGTGGCTGGCAGCACATTGAGGAGGCGGCGGCAATGCCAGCTGTCTGCCTGCCGCTCCCTCTCCCCTGGACATGCTCTCACTCTGTTCCCCCTGCCATCCATCAACTGCGCCGCCCGCTGCACCGCAGGCTGCCGCTTCCCCGGCAGCGCAGTTGGGCAGCTGGAGGCAGCCTGCAGCAGCGCTGGCAGCGAGGCGGGGTCGCCCAATGACGAGGCCTGGGTGCAGCGCGCTTTCCAGCAGCTGGCGACGCCTCAGGACGCGGCCTTCACCTCAGGTGGGGCAGCAACACCCCTGATTGGTTTACTGCTGCGGCATCACTACCGCCAGCCATGGCCGCAAGTGGCAGCAGTTTTGAGGGGCTCGACACACCGGCGCAGCACTGCGACCACCCTTGCCGCTGCCCCCCCGGCATCCGTGGGTTGCAGTACCAGCTCAGCCTGTGCTGCGTCGCCTTGCCTTGCTCTTCGTTGCTCACCCCGTGCTCTTGCCTGCCCATGCATGGCTGCTGCCGCTGCTGCAGGCATGGTGCAGAGCGTGCCTCACGCGCTGGATGAGCACGTGCCCGCTCTGGCGGGGCCACTGCGTGTGGCCTCGGCAGCAGGACAGGGGGAGCAGCAGCAGGCAGAGCTCACTCGCATGGCGGGCGGCAGCGATGCGGCGCAGGCCCTGCTGCTGTCCAGGTGCGGCATCTCGGGAGTGGGGGCGGGGCTTGCTTGGCAGTGGTTCCAGGGTGGGTGGCGCTCTGAGCCGGTGTGTGGAGCATTGCGAGCTGACTGGCTTGGCAGGCAGGAACAGCCCTTTCTCACGACGGCACCTGCGCGGCCCCTTCCTGCACACCATTCGCATATGCACATACCGTGGCCCCACCCTGCTCACCGTCCACCGGCGCCTGCCCTGCAGGTATGCCGAGGGCTGCACCGCACTAGCGGTGGCCACCGCGCGGGGCGTGCTGGGCCTGCATCTCTTGGCAGGCGGCGCAGCGCCAGCGTGGCACGAGGCCGCTCCCCAGTGCATCTGCGAGGGCATGGAGATCCAGGCTGTGCGCTCGCAGGTGAGGGCGGCCAGCAGCCAGCACAAGGGCCGGTTTGTCGGCAGCCGCAGGTCACACCCCTGGACCAGGCGTCTGTGCCCACAATGCCAGGCACTGAGTGGCCATGCCCCCAGCAGAGCGGACGCCAGCTGGCGTCTTGCCCCCAACCTGCACCTTGACTTGGCCAGGCCGCCAGGGCTGTGCATGCTCAGCTGCTTCCATGGCCGCTGATGACCTGGCACTCATGCTGCACTCTTGCCTGTGACCAGGGCGGCGCATCTCACCCCATCTCCCCCGTGCCTGCACAGTCTCACTGCCCGTCTGCCCTGTGCCTGCACAGTCCAACCCCACCTGCCCTGTGCCCTCACTTCATGCCCTGCAGGTTGGGACCCAGGCAGCCGCAGCGGCCAGCGGCCAGCCCGAGCTGCTGCTGCTTGATGTTGTGCACCTGGGCCTGCCCACAGACGGCGCCTCGGCAGCAGCGGCAGGGGGAGCGGCAGCAGGCAGCGACGCGGACTGGGACGAGGATGGTTTGGGCGGCGCCAGCAGCAGCGGGGCGCTGCCTGCTAGCATCACACTTCTGCAGGACAGCGCGGCGCCCGAGCTGCTGTACAGCGTGCACTGCAGCGGGGCCCACGCCATCTCGCTCTCCTGGCTGCCCCTGCTGGCGGGGCTGCTGTCCGAGGAGGGCAGCAGCGGCAGCGGCGGGCGGCTGCCAGCCGCGCTTCCGCAGCCCGGGGTGGAGCTGCTGCTGCGCAGCCGCGCGGGGGTGGTGGCAGCGGCACCCGTGGGGGATGCCCTGTCAGGGTCGGCGCTGGTTGTGCTGGAAGCGGATGGCAAGCCACAGTGTCTGCGGCCACACGCCGCCGCTGCGCTCGCCGACGGCGCGGCGGCGGCTGCCGGCGCGGGTGCCGCGGCGGGCGCACCAGCGGCGGCAGCAGGCGGTGCAGCCTCTTCGGCGGGACAACGAGACGTGGACGCTCAGTTGGCCACCATCTATGGTGACCTGCGCAAGGGTGAGTGGCAGGCTGCTACGCCGGCCGCCGAACAAAGCAGCGGTTGCTTTGCCCGTGCATGCACCCTTGCCCTGGTGGCGCCGGTGCCCCAGCTGATCCACCCCGCCCCTGAGCTGTGACCCCTAGCTCTGTCTCGCTGCCACCCTCCCCGCTGCCTGCACAGGCCCCAAGGCGTGCACGCTGCCCACGGCAGCGGCAGGGCGCCCCACGGGCGCTGGCAACCCTGAAGGCCAGCGCTTGCTCAACGAGGCTGCTGCTGCGCTGCGCGCCACGCATGTGGAGTTTGCCCATCAAGCACACCAGGACCTGCTCGAGGTGAGGCGGGGCTTTCTTGGCGTGAGGCGGAGTGCGCCTGCACTCTTACCCACTGCACTCTGTCCAACACTTGCCCACTCCGATTTCTTGCCTCTTCCAAAGGGGGCAAGGCTGGCTGGGTTGCTGCGGGGGGTGGCTGGTCTGTGGGCGGCGGTGGCAGGGGCCCAGCAGGTGGGGTTGCGGGTCTGGTGAGGTTGCAGCTCCCACAGCAATGGCGGGAGGAGGGCTCACGGCCGGGCCGGCTGCTCCAAGCGGGGCAGCGACATGTGTGCACACGCATGTGCCTTGCATGCATGCAGCAGGTCTGCCTGCCTGCCTGCCTGCCTGTGGCAGACTCCACATGCCTCCCTTGTGCACACCGCCGAGTGGCAGACTCCGCCCTGTGCTACCCTATTGACCCCGCCTGCTCACTCCCGCTGCCCTGGCTGCAGCGTATCCGCCAGCTGCGTGGGGAGCTCGACAAGCAGCGGCAGCGCGCAGAGGCAGTCGAGCAGGCGGCGGCAGCTGTGGACCAGACGGCAGCGGCCCTGGATGCCAAGGCTGCCCGCGTGCTGAAATTTCAGGTGAGCGCCAGCGCCGTCTTGCCCCCACCCTGCCCGCCTGTGCAGCCCTGCCTAGGCTGTGCCCGCCTGCGTCACCCGCCCGGCGGCTGGCCATCCTGCGCGGCCCTCTTCCCGTTTCTTTCCTGACGCCATCCCTCCCTCCTTTCTCTTCTACCCGGCCCTCTCCCCCGCCTCCACACGTGCAGGAGAACCTGGGCGAGCGCCTGCGGCTGCTAGCGGAGCTGCACTGGTCTCTGCCCCGGCCACCGTCGCGTGCGGAGCAGCGCTTTGCAGCTGAGCAGCTGCCCGCGTTTGAGGCGGCGGCAGCAGCGCTGGAGGAGGACGCGCGAGCGCTGCGTGCCCGCGTCTCCTCCCTGCAGCGCAAGCTGCGCAGCGTTGGCGAGGCAGCGGCCGCTGCAGGCGCAGCGGGCGCAGCGGCGGCGGCGGTGCCGCCGCACCAGCTGCGGCGCGTCCGCGAGGCGCTGGCGGAGCAGGAGGGGCAGATTGGGGCCAACCATCAGCGGCTGGCTGTGCTGGAGCAGGCAGCGGCGGCGGCAGGCGCCAGCTGATGCTGCCCTGTCGAGAGGGCGTGCCGTGCTGCAGGTGTCTATTGGCACAGCACACACTGTAACCTGATAAATCCCAGCCAACTGCATGCTTGCAACTAAAACAAGGGCGGATGAGAAAGAGGCAAACCACCGTTGAAACGAACACAGCTTTGCGCACCGCTGGCTGCGGGGCGGCGTCAAACCGCCAGTCCCCAGAAAGCAGCCTTGGCTAGCTGGCGCCGTCAGGCAGCCAGTCTGCCACAAACACGGACTCTGCATTTGTGACCCGACCACAAGTCACGTGCCGCGAATCTGAGCACGTGCGCAAGCAGGGAGGGCTGCAAACTCCACTGCAATTGGCGCGCGCCCGCCGCCGCCGCTACCCAAAGCTGGGCTTGCAAGCTCCCTGAGGCACCCGGACGTCGATCGTTGCCCCCCTGCGCCCTCCTGTGTTGACCTACATTCAAACAGTGCCCTAGAAGCATCGCATCTGCTGCGCCGCCCCTGTGTCCCCGGGGCTGGGGCTGCCACAAAGTCGGCCGCACGCCTGCTCAGGCCTCCTCGACTTGTTTGGCCTGGAGCAAACTCGTGCCCCTCTAAGTCCCCTCAAAATGGCTTGCACCATCGCCGCCATCGCGCCCGTGGCCGCCCGGCCCGTGGCTGCCGCCCCCCTGAAGCAGGCCAAGAA
>JAPTJF010000597.1:0-29523 GCA_029339195.1 Micractinium sp. NFX-FRZ
CCCCCCCCCCCCCCCCCCCCCCCCCCCCCCCCCCCCCCCCCCCCCCCCCCCCTGGCCCGCTAAACCTCTCCCCCCCACCCCCTCCCCGCCCACCCGCAGGCCCCAACCTGCTGATTGACATGACCAAGGGTGTGCAGTACCTGAATGAGATCAAGGACTCTTGCGTGGCCGCCTTCCAGTGGGCCACCAAGGAGGGTGTGATGGCGGAGGAGAACATGCGCGGCATTGCCTTCGAGGTGGGCAACAGCGGGGCTGGCTGCCCTGCTTAGGGCCGGGGGCCTGCTCAGCTGTGGACGTCAGCCAGGCAAAGCGGCGCTGGCAGGGGGGCGCCGGCAGCTCAGCTTCCCGGCGCACCTCGCCACCCCTCACTCCCCCAAGCACCCTGCCCACCTTGACCTGCCACAGCCTTCCCCGCCGTTTGCTTCTCCCCGCTTCTGCGCTCCGCCTGCCCCTGCCCCCTGCCCGTGACCCACAACTCACCACTGCGTGCTGTGATGCACGCCATCTCCTCGCACCGTCTCCTCCCCTCCCCTTGATTCACACCATCCCTCTCTCCGCTGCCTCCTCCTGCCCGTCCCCCCACCCGCCCCGCAGATCATGGACGTCGTGATGCACGCCGACGCCATCCACCGCGGCGGCGGCCAGATCATCCCCACCGCCCGCCGCGCCATGTATGCGTCTGAGATGACGGCGCAGCCCCGCCTGCTGGAGCCCACCTACCTGGTGGAGATCCAGTGCCCGGAGCAGGTGGGAGCAACACATACAAGCTACAACTACAATGGTAGTTTGGGTGGACGGTGTGTGGTGTGGTGTGTATGGAGGGCCACCGACCTGGTGGAGGTCCCGGAGCAGGTGGGAGCCAAACCGACACAACAACAATGGCGGGAAGTGTAGTTTGGGTGGATAGTGTGTGGTGTGTATGGAGGGCCCGCCTACGTACTGGAGATCCAGTGCCCGGAGCAGGTGGGAGGTGGTTGCACAAGGTCCCTGGGGCGGTGCGCATTGCTTCCTGCTGCTCTCGCAACATGAAACTGGCAGCAGAAGGGCGTGCTGCTTCACTGTCACCCAGGCAAGTCCCTCTCGCCCCTCCTCCTCCTGGCATCTCTGCCTCACCTCACCTCACCCTCCCTCCCTCCCTCCCTTGTCTCCTTTTGCAGGCCATGGGCGGCGTGTACTCCGTGCTGAACCAGAAGCGCGGCATGGTGTTTGAGGAGATGCAGCGCCCCGGTGAGACCCGCCAGTGTGTTGCGTGATGGGCAGTCACTGGCAGCATGCCACTGTGCCACCTTTCATGCCCTGGTTGCCTGGCAAGTGGCGTGTGGCGCCTGAGGGTATGCAGAGCCCTGCTGCCTGTCCAGAGGCCCCATCCCACCCCAGTCTCCTCCCCCCTGAGCAGGCACCCCGTTCTTCAACCCAACGCCCCCCCTGGCCGTCAGCAGCGTCATCTGCCCTCACTCACCCACCTCCCCTTGTTGCTCACCCCCTTTTCCTTGAGCAGGCACCCCCATCTTCAACCTGAAGGCCTACCTGCCCGTCATCGAGTCCTTCGGCTTCACCGCCACGCTGCGCGCCGCCACCGCCGGCCAGGCGTTCCCCCAGTGAGTGCCAACCTTGAGTCTGCTGGTCTAGCGGTGGACCTGAGCGCCGCCTCGAGAGGTCTCCAGCTTCACAGCAGAGGGGATGCGAGTGCCCAGCGCTCTCCACACTGCCCAACTGAAGAGACCTCCAAACCGACATTTGCCCTGCCCAACTCAAGAGACCTACAAACCAACGCCTCTCTCCCCCTGCTCTTTCCCGCCCCCCGCAGGTGCGTGTTCGATCACTGGGAGATGATGGGCGCCGACCCCCTGCAGTCCGGCAGCCAGACCAACACCATTGTGCTCGACATCCGCAAGCGCAAGGGTGAGCCAGCCACCGCACTGCTTTGTCTCATCACACCCTGCACACGAGCCAGGAGTGCAGGGTGGCAGGAGAGGCGGCTACCCAGCCACAGCCGCCTGGGCTTGTGTGCACGTCTTTTGCCTAGAAGGCCGAGTGCGGCGGTTGGAGTGCCGCCAGTTTGGGGTTGGCATGCGCGCCGCGCGCGCCGGCGGCCTGCCAGCCGCCACAGCACTATCCCTGCCCTGGTCTGACCGCGTGTTCGCCCTGCCCGCTGCTGCCGGCCGCAGGTCTCCGCCCCGACATCAGCCCCCTGTCGGAGTACGAGGACAAGGTGAGGGGGTGACAGATAACGGTTGCTGTGGTGTATGGGGAAATGCACTGGAAGGTCGGATGTACTGGACGTTTGCACGCACTGCGCCGTAGAGCAAGACTGCTCACAATGTTTGTATTCTGACTTCCGTTGCCACCCCGCCCTCCCCCCTCTGCAGCTCTAAGCTGTCCAGCCCCCAGGGCCGTGGAGCGGCGCAGGCGCGCCCCCATTGCGGCACCGCCTGGCCCGGCGGCGGCGGCGGAACCAGGAGAGCTCTGCGCCCCCGCATCGGCGCCGTCCCCCGCCGCCGCCCAGCACCCCCTTTTCGCTCCATGCAGCAGCAGCCCTAGCAGCAGCCAGCAGCCACGGGTTGAGCGTGAGCGGCAGCCAGCAGGCGCGAGTTTTGGCCCTGTCGGGCCCATCGCTGTCTGGCCGCCGCGCCCGCCCCCGCACTCATTTTGTCTGTGTCCGCAAAGAAATGACCCGAGCCCATGCGCTGCACTCGAATTGTGTGTAACGCTGAAGTCCCGCAGAGAGAGGCCCAAGCAAAGGGGAAGGAAGAGGATGGGGCAGGCGAGCAACGGCGGCTAGCGCGGGCGGCGGCAGTGGCGTCCACACTGCTCTGATTCCTTTTGGTACTGCCTGCGGGCCTGCTCCTTTCCCAGAGTGTGTTGTCGGCCGCAAGATCGGCACGCAAAGCAAGGGGGAAGCGGCGGAACAATGCGGCAGAAAAACAGGGCCCCTGCTCAGCGCGACGCGGTCCTGGAACCCTTCCTTCTCTCCTCTCCCTCCGCCACACACCTGCTTTCATTCCTCGCGCATTCTTCCACTCTTGATCATCTCTATTCGCCAGTTTATCGTGGCGGGCTTGCCGCGAGAGCAGCCTGCGACCAGTCTCCAACCCCGACTTCCCAGCCACACCCCGGTCTCCTGCCCGCCCTGAGCACCAGCAGGGGCGCGCTGCAGTCCCTGGAAGGCACGGAAGGGGTGAGTGCATACAGAAACGGCGCGAGACGGCTCCGGAACCCCGACCAGAGGTTTCGCAGGGCAAGCCCCCGGGTTTCACTCTGTAGAGGGCAGGGAGCCGTCTGGGCACCCCTGGCCTGGCCCCCTGGGGCGGCCTTCCCCAGCTGCGCCTGTCCGACTTAGCTCGCTGCCGCTGCGGTGCCCAACCCTGCCGCAGACCATGTCGAGCAGCAGGAGCAGCAATGGGGAGGGCAGCACCACCAGCTCGGAGCAGGAGAGCAGCCTGGGCAGCCCGGCCGCCGTGGCCGCCGCGCGCTCGCTGCTGCCCCCCGCGATCGTCAACCGGCAGCAGCGCACCGCCCAGCAGGCCGCCACCGTGCGCCAACAGTTTGCCATCCTGCTGTCTGAGCATTTCGACGCAGTGGAGGTGGCATGCGGTGAGAGAAGTGGGGTGTTGGGGCGGGGCGGGGCGGGGCGCGTCGGCGAGCGGGGGGCTGGGTACTTGTTCCTGGCACATGTAGCCCAGCTTCCCTGCCTGCAGACCCTCCCATATTTATCGCTGAAGCCCCCTGCTCATCAACTTCTCCACCCCCCCCCTCCCTGCTGCAGATGACGGCAGCGGCGGCGGCGGAGGCGGCGAGGCCGTGGACCAGCCCGCCACGCCCCGCTCCGGCAAGGGCGGCCACGGCCGCCGCTTCCGAGGCGTCACCAAGCACAAGCGCACCCAGAGGTGGGGCGGGGCAGGGCTGGAGGGTGACCTCACGGTCAGGGGCTTCAAGGTTTGGGCTGATTGTGGGGGGAGGGTGTCTGTTTTGGGTGGGCGGCGCTGGGGGCTGGGCCCCGCCCCGCTGCTGCCCCGCCCTGCGAACGTCCCGCCACCCCCGCCTCACACTCCCCCGCCCCTCTTCCATCTCCTGCCCCGTGCTTTCTTCTGTCTCCTCCCCTTCTCCCGAATGTCAGCGCGACGCGTGAAATGCCCTCGCGCTCCAGCCCCCTTGCGCCGCCCTTTGCCAAACTCGTGCCCGTTCCTCCCTCCGCCCCCTTTCCCCCCCAACGTCCCCTCCGCTCCACGCCCTCCTTCCCTCCTCACCCTCCTTCCCACCAGGTTTGAGAGCCACATCTGGGAGATGAAGAAGCAGATCTACCTGGGCGGCTTCGACAGCGAGCCCCTGGCCGCCAAGGCGCACGGTGCGCTGTGCCCTGCTGTGCCCCGCCGCACCTGAACCGCCCCGCGCCGTGCAGAGCACCCTTTTTGCCACCCCATTGCACCACGACTTGGCTTTCCTTGGCACCCAGCCTCAGACCGCCGCCGCCTCTGCATTTTGGCAGCCCCCCCCCGCCACCCGCGCCCCCTGCGCCTCCCTCAACCCCGCCCCTTGCTGCCCTCCTGCCTGCCCCTGCCCCTGCCCGCCCCTGTGCAGACGTGATGGCCCTGCGCTGCAAGGACTGCTCCGCCGACGACGGGGCCACCTCCCTCAACTTCCCGCGCTCCGATTACACAGACATGCTGCACGTCATCTGCCAGCTGTCACGGGTGAGCGCCGTAATCCCAACTCTTCTTCAATGCGTGGCCGCCCACCTGGCCGCCTCCTGCCAACCGCCACAAGTGTCCCGTGCCCACGATTGTCACCTCAACTTCATTGCACTTGGACGCACTCGACGCTCCCTCAACTCACACCATCCCCCTGCCCCACCCCTCCTGGCGTTCCTGCTGTTTTGCCGATCGTGTTGGTATGACAGCGCCTGCGCTACCAGCATACTCACCCCCCCTCCCTCCCCTCCTCACACTCCCTACCCTCCTCTCCCTCCCACCCTCCCTCCTCCCGGCTGCAGGAGGATGTGGTGACGGCGCTGCGCAACTACAGCAAGGGGCAGACCACCAAGAGGCTGGGCTCGGTTCCCCCACCCCCACCCTCCCCTCGCGCCCGCGCCTCTGCCCTGGCCACCGCCAGCGGCGGCGTGCACAAGACCAGCAGCCCGCGCGCAGCAGCAGCACGTCGCCTGCCCACCGCGCCGTCTGCCGCGGCGGCGGCAGCCCAGGGGCGCAAGCTGTCGGTGACGGTGCTCACTGGCGCCGGCTCCCCACGCGCCCGCAAGCTGGCAACCGCGACGGGTGAGCGAGCCGCTTGCTGCTCGCCCTGCAGGGTTCTCACCCCTGTGAACCTGCCATGCCTGCAGACGGCTCAGCCTGCCGGCCTGACTGCGTGTCTGGCTGCCCCCCCTTGCCCGCCCACCTGCCTGCCCCCCTGCCTGCCTGCTCCACAATGCTTCCCCACCTTGTTTACCATCCCCTTTTCTGCCCTTTCCTGCCCCCACCCATCCCCCACCCATCCTTCACGCGCAGACGAGGGAGACACCGCTCTGGCCAGCCACGGCTCCTCTGCCCCCCTGCCCGGCTCCCCCAGGGGCGGCGGCTACGCCTCCAAAAGCTTTGGAGGCAAGGTGGCCCCCCGCGGCCGCGGCCCCCCAGGCGTCGCCGCCGCAGCGGCAGCGGCGGTGGTGGCAGAGCCCGCCTCTCTGCTGAAGCAGCGCCTGGCGGGTGGGCCCCACCCCTCCCGCAGCGCAGGCAGCGACCTCGCCGAGCCTGCCACGCCCCACAGCCTGCAAGTGGAGGCGGCGGCGCCCGTGACGCCCAGCGCTGCAGCGGCGGCAGCCGCCGCAGCCGCTGCCGGCACTGCGGGCGCCAGCCTGGGCGTCGCGCCGCACTGCCTGTCCCGGCAGCTGCACTGGCAGCACAGCCTGAGCGCCAGCAACACCGCCAGCGGCACCTACCTCGGCCCGGCCGTCGCGCCCGCCGGCAGCGTGGGCGCAGCCACCGGCCGCGTGCTGTCGGCCACCACAGCAGAGGCGCACTTGCAGTACCTCGCTGACATATACAACCAGTACCACGCAGCCGCCGGTGCCAGCGTCCAGCCTGTGCAGCAGCAGCAGCAGCAGCTGGGGCACACCGCCGCCTCCCGCGGGGCGGCCGCTTTTGCCGCTGCCACCGAGCTGTTTGCCGCTGGCAACGGCGCTGCCGGCGGTGCTGCCTGTACCACTGCTGAGCTGGAGGACTTGATGGATATGGATGGCTGCGCCTTCAACCGCCTGCTGGAGGAGCCGGTGAGTCCACCTTCAATCAACAGTGTGTGTAAAGCTGAGGTTGGGGTCTGAGGCGGTGAGGGGAGTGGGAGAGCGGACGGTGTTCGAGGGCTGCCGCTGGCGGGTGAGGACGAGTGTGCCGGTTTCAGGAGCCTGCAGGAACAGGTGAGTCGGTCGGCAAATCTACACTGTGGGTTGCGTAGGGGTGGACCAGAGCAGCATTGGATTTGTGAATGACGCCTACCTCTTCTCCCTTGCCCTGTCCTCCTCGCTGCCTGCTGACCCCCTCTTCTTTCCTTCCTCCCCGCCTCCCGTCCCCCTTCCTCTCCCCCGCAGTCCCTGACCTTCAGCGCCAGCGACGACGCCTACCTCTTCTCCCCCACCCAGGCACACACGCCAGGTGGCGCCTCGCTGGAGCACGTCAACGGCACCGTGCTGTTCCAGGAGGAGCAGGCCCAGCAGGCGCAGCAGGCCCAGCAGGCGGAGCAGGACAGCGGCAGCGGCAGCGCCGCCAGCGCCGGAGACCAGCCCCATGCCCCCGGCGGCGTAGTGCTGCCCGAGTGGCCGCTGATGGCGGCGGCGCCGCAGGCCGAGGCGTTGTGGATGCAGTGTGTGCAGCCAGCGGCGGAGTACCCTCCGGAGATGGCCGGCTTGGGTGGCAGCTCCAGCCTGCTGTCACGCCCCACCAGCCCGGGCCACTTTGTCACCGTCCTCCCCGCCACCTCTGTGCCCGCGCCCCCGTACAACATGGCGGCGCCGCCCCTGGCACCCCCTCCGCCGCCAGTGCTGGACCCGGCAGGCTCCGCCACTGCCGCCGCTCTGCGCCAGGCCTCGCTGCAGCAGGCAATGCAGCTGGCGGCGCTGCAGCAGCAGCACTCGCTGTACGCCGGCCACACCCCCTTCGCTGCCTACGCCGCCGCCAGCGCGTTCAACGCCAGCAGCTTCTTCCTGGCCTGAAGCTGCAGGGCAGCCAGCCAGCTCAGTGCCAGGCTGGCAGTGTGCTGCAAGGCCGCACCTCGCTGTGCAGGAGCATCACAGCTGGGCTCAGCGCCCGCCCAACCCCAGGCCCCCCCTCAGCACCGCATCCTAATAAGCATGACCCTCCACATTCCGGCGCTTTAGCGTGCCCCAAATGCACCCCAACTCGTTTTGACACTCGAACCCGACTCCCTGCCAGCACCCTGGGTGCTGAGCACGCCTGACCCCGCCCCTCTGTATCACTGGCTCTCTCCCCACTTGACATTTGTGCACCGCGCTGTGCAGCAACGCGCTGCCAGCCACGGAGCTTCTTGCGCACAGTTTTCTCCCCATCAGTTCTGCCTTGCCCTGCCCTGCCCTGCCTGCCCTGCCCTGCCCTGCCCCCAGTGACCACCGTTCACTCTTAGCGACTACCCCACCCCTCCAGCAAGTGCCCCCTGCGCGCTTGCCAAGTTGAGCCGCCCTGCCTCATCAGCAGCCCCAAACCTACCCCCTGAGTACCGATCAGCTAGAGGTGTGTGCTTGTACGCTGCCGGGCCCGTCGCTCCTCCTGCACAGACCACGAGTTTGGGGCCCTGATGCGCGTCGCACCCCTCGCAACTACACACCTTGGTGCATCTCTCGCCGCCTACCCGTCACACCTCAGCTGCTTCCCTTCACCCCACCCCCATCCCCACGTTTTGGCACCTGAGCACTCCACTCGTATGCCATCCCCCACGCAATAACACCGCCGATAAGTGGAACGATTTCTTAGTGGAACAATTTCCCCCAGGCGTGAAGCCCTCCCCGATTGCCGTTTTGAGAGCCAAGTAGCCGTTCCTCCCCGCCCCTGCCCCGCCCTGGTCGTATCTCCAATTCCTGCACGCCTCGCGCTGCCCTGCCCCCTTCCTACCTGCTTTTCTCTTGGCTCTGGCTCTGCTTTGCTGGCTCTCCCATTCATTGATGCCTGGCGCACCTCACTCGCTTTGCCCCCACTCGCTTCTTCATACCTTGCCTTCTCCACAGCCACCGAGGCCTCTGAGAGGCCCCGCTTCCTGCCTGCTCAAATCTACGCTCACCCACCCACGCGAGTGAGGACGGGCCGCTGAAAAGCAGCATCTCGTTCCCGACCCGCCTCGTCCCTGGGTCCCCGCCTGCCTGCCTGTGTCTTCCTCTCCAATTTTCTCCCCCATGCATTCTCGGCGCCTCGCTGCCGCCCACACCTCACACCATTGTCAGTACGCTGGGTCCAGCTGTTTTGGACCCGTCCCCCCTTCCCCGCATGCCACCTGTCGCACTTACGCCGCCGCCGCCAGTACCCCCATCTTTAGTGCTGCCCCCATTCATCCTTTCCCTTCCAGGAAACCGGTTAGGGGCCTGCATGCGCTAAGTTATACTGCGCACTGGCAGCCACACGGGATCAGTTATGCTCCGCGCTCACTGCCCTGCCTGCCGCTTGTCTAGCCGTCTGCACCCCTCCCCACCCCATTGTCCCAAGCCCCCCCATCCTTGGCCCCGACCCTACCCTATCCTTCATCTCTTCCTCCCTGCCTTGGTTTGTTTTTGCCACCATGGTTTGTTTTACCAGGGCCCGCTGCATCGGGCGCAGTGTTTTGGTTTGTAACACATGGCGGCGGCAACTGCATGCAGGCGCACAGTGGGGAGGCTAGCTGCACGCAGGCGTCGGGAAGCCCCTGCCGCTTGTGTACGGTGCTGGCTGGGCTGTTGTGGCGGCGGCTGCTGCGCACACCTTGTGTCGTGTATGGATGCACCCGTGGATGGTGGATGGTTTGGTGGCAGGGCAGGGTCAGCTTTGCCGGTGCACACTGCCTACCATGCAGTAGGTGCGCCGAACGGTGCCGCCAGCGGGCGACAGCCTGGCAGTGCTTAGCCGCGCCCTCTGCCTCTCCCGCGTTGATCACGCTTGCCAGCAGCCTCGTGTCATTGCCAGAACAGGCCTGCCGGCTGCTGTTTCGTTCAAAGTCAACTTCGCCCGATCGGCCGCTGCCAAACAAGCCGGGAGCCCACAGACAGCTTCGGGGCGTGGCCGCGTGGCGGCCCGCTCATTGCCAAGAGTGAGCGCCGCACCGGCAGCGGCCGCTGCCCCCGCTGCCACTCTCGCTGCCTGCGGGCCGCCCACCCCCGCCCCGCCTCCCTCTGTTCCGTGCAGTGATCCGGTTCTTCCTGCTCCAGAACCGCGCCGGCAAGACGCGGCTGGCCAAGTACTACACGCCGCTCGGCGACGACGACAAGGCCAAGACGGAGGACGAGGTCTACCGCCTCATCTCCACTCGCGACGCCAAGTTCACAAACTTCCTAGAGGTGGGGAGGGGTGCAGGGTACCGTGATGCAGCAGCGCAGGTAGTGCAGGGCGCTGCACGGATGTGCAGTGGTTGTGTGCGGGGCTTCGGTTGGCGGGCGGGTGGGCGGCCCCGCTCGCAGCACCCACATCACTCCTTGCCTCCCACCCTTCGCCGCCTGCAGTACAAGACCTTCAAGGTGGTGTACCGCCGCTACGCAGGCCTCTACTTCATCTTCTGTGTGGACGTCACCGACAACGAGCTGCTGTACCTGGAGAGCATACACCTGTTTGTGGAGGTGGGTGCCTGAGCGGCTGCCAGGTTCAGGCTCCTTGGCAACCTGCATCCCCCTTTCCGACTTGCTTGGCTACCATCATGTCCCACTTCCCTTCTCCCTGTTTCCCTTCAGATCCTGGACCACTACTTTGGCAACGTGTGCGAGCTGGACCTGGTGTTTGGGTTCCACAAGGTGGGGAGGGGTGGGGTGTGGGGCGGGCAGGAGGTTGGCGAGGCAGGGCAGGGCATGCGTTTGCGTCTGCTGAGGCGGCAGGGTGCGCGGTGCTCCCCGGAAGTGGACCCTTTGAAGCTCGAGCTGCTGTTGCTGGCGGACTCACGCTAAGCACCCTTCCTGCTGTGGCCTGTTGCACCTGCTGCGTGGTTTTGTGGCCTGCTGCGCATGCACCGTCTGAGGCAACCTGCTGCGCCTGCCGCACCCCTGCTGTGCCGTGCTGTGCAGGTGTACTGCATCCTGGACGAGTTCATCATTGGCGGCGAGATTCAGGAGACCAGCAAAAAGGTGAGGGAAGGCGGGAGGGGGTGTCATGTATTGAGGCAGAGCATGCAGAGGTGGCTGGCTGCCTGGTGGCCGGGGGAGAGGCAGGGGAAGCGGCTGATGGCAGAGCGGTTGGGAGGGACTGCAAGGAGGGGGTGGACATTAGGGCAGAGGGCGTGGAGGGCCGCGAGGACAGCAGTGCAACTGTGCAGCTTCCTCCCGCGGGGGTGCGCACGCAGTGCGGTGTCAGGCCGACCATGTAAAACCGGGCTGAACTGGTGGCTCAAGGCGGGAGGCGCTCCGGTATGCATGCTTGCCCCCCAGCACCCCACCTGCACCTGTTGTTTGTGGCCACCCCCTTACACTGCTGGTCCTGGCAAACTGCTTCTTGTTCTCATCTTCTTCTCTGCAGGTCATCCTGGAGCGGCTCAAGGAGCTGGACATGTTGGAAACGTGAGGGGCAGGCAGCCAGGCCCTGTAGACCGGCCGGCCGGCAGCAGCAGCAATAGCAGTGCGTCGGGCGTCGGGCGTGGCGTGAGCCGTGTGGGGGCGCTGCAAGCGCGCCTGCCTAGCCCATACCAGACCAAAGAGCACTGCCGGCTGGCTGCATGCAGCCCAACTCCAATATTCCGTGCTCGTTCTCATTTTGCTCTGCTTTCCGCCCTCCCCTGCACTTACCCTGACCGCACCCGTCACCCACCCAACCACCCAACAGTTCGCCCTCCCCTCCGCACGCTGTCTTTGTGATAACTTGATTGCAAGAATATGTGACATGACTTCTCATACTTCAGAAAGAGTTCAGGCTTGCCAGGACGCAGCAATTCATTCTGTGCTGCCCAACTGGTGCCAGTCTGGCGGTCGCTGGCGGGAGCTCCCCGTCTCAGTTCTGTACCCGGTCGCTCCTCTCCAGGCGCCTACGTGTTCTCCAATTTCTCCTTCAGCGCTCACCTGCTCTCCAAGCGGGCACCAGAGGGGCGGCAGCTTGAGAGACACCCGTAGCGGTGTGTCAGTGCCCCGGGGGTTGCTTCCTCAACTTGTTGGAGCTTTGAGCGTCGCACACGCCGCTCCGAAGGCTAGGGCTTTTGCGCCATGTCTCGGCTGCTGCTGCTGCTGTTGGCCTGCCTAGGCGGCGCCTGGGCGGTCAGGCGAGCGGATCTGATTTCGCACTTGGGGCGCAGCAGAGCAGGGAGCAACTCCACCAAATTGCCGGTTGTATTATGGCACGGTGAGCGGTCGGGGCAGAGGCAGGCCGCGCTTGTCGCCGCACTCTTGCTGCACATTGCTGCTATCTTGCTGCCCTTCTCACCACATATACCATGGTGATACAATCACCAGCACCTCCCTTGCTGCTCTGCCGTACGCCCCACATCCCGCCCCTGTCCACCCTCTGCTCTCCCAGCCTGCCCGCCTACCCACCCACACTAGGCATGGGCGACTCCTGCTGCTCCTCCAACTCCAAGGGTTCTGTCGAGGCACTGAATGAGGCCCCTGTGACTGCCCACCCACCCAAACTCCACTGAAAACCCGCTCCCGTGGCACTTCGACCCTCTTCCTGTGCCAGGCATGGGCGACTCCTGCTGCTCCTCCCACTCCATGGGCGCCGTCAAAGCGCTGATTGAGGCCACCCTGCCTGGCGTATTCGTGCACAGCATCGCCACCGGGGGCAGCGAGGTCAGCGACGTCATGAGCTCCTACTTTGGCAGCGTCAACGCGCAGGTGGGTGGACCCGCCGCTTTGGTCTGGGCGTGGACTGTGTCACATAGTGCAGTGGGCTGCAGGCAGGCAATCAGCAAGGCTACATGCTCCTCATTCAATGCATGAAAGTTCAGCTGGGTGCGTGCTGCTAGAAATAAGTGTCACCTTGTGTGGCTTGGTTGTTGAGTTGGGCAGCTTAACCCGCCGTGGGCGCTCTGTGGTCGGCCAGTTGGGTGTCTGGGGGGCTGGTGCGCAAGACGATGCCTGCCCTGCCTCCTGCACGCCCGCCTGCCTGCCTACAGGCTGCCCGTCGCTGGCTGCTCCCCATTGATGCGCAGGTGGCCAGCGTGTGTGATGATCTGCTGGAGATGGAGGAGCTGAGGGAGGGGTACGTGGCGGTGGGGTTCAGCCAGGTGAGCAGGCATTGCAGGGAGGGGTGGAAGAGGGGGGGGCTGAGGGAGGGGTACGTGGAGGTGGGGTTCGGCCAGGCGGTGCTGGGCGGGCAGTGCGCTGTGCGTGCTCTGGCTGCCCTGACCGCTACACCTGCCCTGCTGTGCTGTGCGCCTGTGCCCCTGCCTTCCCCAGGCCCAGCCCCTGCCCTACCTAGCACTGGCTCGCCTTCAACACACACCCCACCTCCGACCTTCCCGACGCCCCCCTTCCCCCTCCCCCGCCCTGTATCATTGGCCACCCCGCAGGGCGGCCAGTTCATGCGTGCCGTGGCGCAGCGCTGCCAGCACCTGGGCCCCCGCATGCACACCCTCGTCACCATGGGGGCGCAGCACCAGGGCGTCATGGCGGTGCCCGGCTGCCCAGCGCCGGACCCGGCGTCCCGCGGCGGCGGCGCCCCCAGCCTGTACTGCAAGCTGATGCAGGGGATTGTTGCACGGGGGGCATATCAGCCGTGGGTGCAGTCGCACATTGTGCAGGCGCAGTATGTCAAGGTGGGCGGGCAGGCGGCGGCGCAGGGCGGGTGCCGTGGGCGAGCTAAGCAGGGTGTTCGTGGGGCCCTGGGCAAGAGCTGCACGGTGTCCTGCCTGGCCCCCGCTGCACCTCCCCGTGCACTCCGCTTGTATCGCTGTGCCGCTCGCCTGCACCTGCGCTGCCCCAGCGCAGTGCCTTCCTGGCCCCTCCGCCTTCCTCCCCCTCTTCTGCTTCACACCGCCCCCGGCTTTTGTAGTACCCATGTGTGTACTGCCTCCATGCTGAACCGCCTGCAGGACCCCGCCCACCTGGACCTGTACCGCCAGCGCAGCAGCTTCCTGGCCGACGTGAACGGCGAGGTGGCGGGGCGGCCGCCGCCGGTGCGCTACCGCGACAACCTTGCCTCGCTGCAGCGCCTGGTGCTGTTCCAGTTTGATGAAGACGATATGGGTGGGTGGGGTGGGTTATTGGCATGGGTGGGTGGGGTTGTGTGGTACAACCTTGAACTTGTGCTGATTACGGAATGTAGGTTAGGGGGTGGTCAGGCTGCTGCAGCTGACCGTTGCTGTGTGAGCGGGAGTGCAGAGGTTTGTGTGGGTGGTGAGGTCTGGGGGCAGGGCTCCTGCAGCACCGGTTGCTGACTCAAATGACGGCATGTGCAAAGCAGGGGCAGGGACCACGGTGGGGCTGTGGAACTTGGGTTGTTGAGGTGCGGGCAGGCAGGCAGGCAGGTGGGGGAAGGCCTGCTGCCTTTGAGAGCTGCCAACTGCACGCCCCTGCCCCTGGCACACCCCTTCTCTCCACCTCCCTCCCCTCCCGTGCCCTCTCCCTTCTCCCCCCTTCCCCTCTCCCCGCCTGCAGTGGTCCCCCGGGAGTCCTCCCACTTTGCCTTTTTCAACGGCAGCGCCCTGCTGGCGCTGCAGGACACCCCGCTGTACCGCCAGGACTGGATCGGGCTGCGGGCGCTGGATGAGGGAGGCCGCCTCACACTGGCTCACGCCCCCGGCATGCACATGCAGTTCTCGCTCGAGTGGTTCAAGCAGAACGTGGTGCTGCCGTATCTTGCCGTGCCGGCAGGGGCGGGTGCCGCCATGGCGGAGGCAGCGGCGGCAGCTTCACTGCCATCGGGCACAGCGGGGCGGCAGGCGCTGCAGTAATGCAGGTGGCCTGGCCTATGCTGCACTGTGTACTTCGGTTTTTGTAACATACGGTACTTTTCAGGAGGTGGTATCACTGGGCTGGCCGTTGGAGGCGCAGGCCAGTGTGTCAGCGGCAGGCGTCGGCAGAGCCGTCGGGTCCCACTACATGGGCGGCGCCTGCTGGGCCAGGTATGTCACCTTCTGCGTGAACTATTCACGCATTCAGCTTGCTAGACCCCAAGTCTTAGCAAACCACAAGATAGCGCTCACACCGGCTGGCAACGCAGTTTGCCCTTTTTTTTGCTCAGCACCAACTTCGTCGCCGCGTGATCTGAAGCCTCTCAAGACTGGGTTACAGCAATCAAGAACAGTCCGTTCTGTTGCGCAGGTGAATGCGCGCGGCAGGCCTACCATGCCCCTGATATACCACAGAGCAAGCTCTTGCCGCCCACAGCTTGCCTCCACTCAGCAGCGCTGACAGTCTGCTGCCATGCACTGTGCGCAGGCGACGATGCTCTCCGCCCAGCCCGCAAGCAGCTTGGCAGCGTCCCCGCCGGCGCCTCTCAAGCCGGCGCCGCCGCTTCGGCGCCTCGCGGCTGCACGGCGGCGCTGTGCTCCGCCGCCCGGCGCCAACCTGCTGAGCGGCCTCTATGATACAGCCGTCGCCGCCAACGCCGAGGCGCTGGCGCGCAAGGAGGGCCGCGAGCTGGTGGGCGCGACACGCGGCATCCAGCCGCTGACCGCTGTGCCGCTCGCCCTGCTTGAGCAGCCCGGCAAGGCAGAGGCGTGCTCGGATGTGCTGGAGCGCCAGGGCTGCCTGGGCGTGCGGGGCGCGCTGGCGCCGGCCACCGCAGCAGAGCTGCTGGCGTTTGTGAAGGAGGAGAACACGCGCTGCCAGGCGGATGTGGAGGCGGGGCGCGTCGAGTTTGACGCCCGCTTCGGGGGCGTCAACTGCCGGTGCGTGTGGCTGGAAGGGCGGGTGGGGATGCATGGGTGGTGGAGGGGTGGCATGATGTGAGGCATGTGCCATGTGGTCTTGGCTGCCTGCCTGGCTGTGTATTTGTATAATGAGGGTGCCGCAAGCATTGCAGTGCTTGGCTGAAGCCACGCACGGCTGGCCATTAGCATGGCAGGCAGGCAGCGCTGTCCCCATGCTGCTGGCACCCACCACAGGCATGGCAGCGCTGGCTCCCCATGCTGCTGGCACCCACCACCCACCCACCTCCCCCGCCCACCCCCACCCTCCTCATGCAGCGGCATCCGCGGCCGCTTTGGGCAGCGCCAGGACCTGTTCCTGCCGCTGTCCGCGGCGCCCGTGCGGCGCGCGGTGCGCGAGCTGGCGATTAACCTGGCGCCGCTGCTGACCGCGGCATGCGGCCCCGACGCCGCGCTGCACGAGCTGTCCTGCATGTATGCGCAGCCCGGCGCGCCGCGGCAGTGCATCCACGCCGACACAATCGTGCTGCCGTGCCCCCAGTTCCCGGATGCCATCATGGCGCCGCTGTACACCATCTTTGTGGCGCTGCAGGATGTGGAGGACAGCATGGGGCACACTCAGGTGGGCACGGGGGGCGCGCATGTTGGGGAGGGTAACAGTACCGGGCCACACACAGGTGGGGCGAGGGGCGTGCGTGTTGGGGATGGTGGCAGCACGCGCCATGTGGGGGTGGGGAGGGTAAGCGTAAGGGAGGGTGCCAAGTCGGTGGCCGGCTGCCTGGCGGCAGGCTGGGTGTGAGCCAGTGCAGGTGGCAAGGGCCGACGCGGGCTGTGGCGCCCCCCCCCCTCTTGCTCACACTCACACATCCTGGTCCTCTCATCACACACCCACACACACCTGCATACCCCCCCCCCCCCCCCACCACAATGGCAGTTCCTGCCCTACACCCACACGGCGGACACGCACCTTCTCTGGAATGCGGCCAACAAGTCGGCGCAGCTCAAGGAGCGCTTCATCTCGCTGCAGCCGGCGATGCAGTCGGCGTTGGGCACCGGCGACACCGCCGTCTTTGACTCCCGCCTCCTCCACTGCGGCTGCGCCAATGAAAGCCAGAAGACGCGCGCCCTCTTTTACGTCACCCTGTCGCGCGACGCGGAGTGGCCGCTGCCTGGCGGGCTGCACGGCAGCAACAGCATACGTGCGGAGGACCTGCGGCGCTGGAAGCTGCCTGACCTGCTTGCACTCTAATGGCAATGGGTATGCTGGCAGCGAGGCAACCGTTTTATTCGGTTGACCCCATTCGCCGGATTTCTCTCCTTTCTTGTCTGGGTGCTGACTGGTGCCTTCGGCTGTATTTCCTGTCGGCGTCTACAACCCCACATATGTTGGCTGCTGTAATCTTCTTCTCTGCCAGGAAAGGCACGGCGGCAGCAGCCCAACGTGCTCGCTGCTCCCACATCTGTGTGTCCCACAAGTAATCAAGACACATTCACAAACAGCTGGCATGCTGCGATTCCATACATCCTCGCATCATTTGTGTTCTGGTGTGTGGTGCAGTGATGGAGCAACAGTGCTTGCAAGGTGCAATTGAGGTGCGAACCACAGTGGCAGGCGAGAAAGGCAATTAATGCCGGCTCCCGCGCAAAGGGGTGGCTGCCAGTCGTGGCAGCTGGCGGCCCAGACTGAAAAGCTGCCAGCCCTCATACAAGATGCTATGCCGGCTGATCACCACGCGTGCTCTGTGTGCTCCTCCACCAATACACATGGACAGATTTAAAACACAGGAGTGGAAGTTAAAGGGGAAGACCAATGGTGCAACAGCAAGCACACGCATGAACAAGTCCAGATCGAGCACTACACAACGTGCCTTGATAGGAAGTTGCTGTTGAAAAATCACATGAAAGGCTTGGAGAAGGCAAATGAAGGTGTGAAAACACAGCCACCGCTCGCAAGTGCGCGAGGGTGGGGCTTGTGAACATGGGGTGTAGAATGAGGGTGTGGGTGACGTTGGGTTTTTGGATCACAGCAATGGAACACATAGGCAAGTTCCTTTTTTTTTTTGGTGATGGTGAGTTCTTGGATCACAACAATGGAAAACGTTGGTAAATTCTTGAATCAACATGTGCAAAGATTGTTGACATCTCGCCAACGTGCGCAAAACTGCAGGTGTGGGTCTTGCATGCCTTAGACATGCGGGCTCCTTCACTGCGGGTGGTTCTGTTGGGAAGAAGGTCATGCAGGCGCTGCACCTCACGAGAGGGCAGGACGCAGGTACTGTTGTGGGTGGAACACATGTATGGGCAGCCATGGTCCGCAAGGCGTAGGTGGGAGGTGCGGTATAGGACGGTACTCCCCCTTTCTGGCTGACTTCAAGCCGCGCGCATGCGGCGCTTTGGTTTGACGCATCCTTTCTGCACCACTTAGCGGGGAGGGGGAGGCAGATATGAAGCGGGGTGCTCCAAGCATGGCCCCACCATGCATGCGTAATGCATGTACATTGGCAGGGCAAGCACGCAATCCGGCACTGTGCCCTTACCGCGCCCGTCTTCTTGTTGGTGGTTTGGCCCTTGGGGCATGGCTTGCAGACTGCGGCGCCAGGCTTATCCGAAAAGAACTGCAGTGAGCAGGCAGCATAGGTGCCAACAATAGTTGCTGCCAGATGTCAGCAGTGTGCAACAGCCCGCTATCCGTGGCGTGATCGTGCAACATGTGTGGGGTGGAGGGTTGGGGTGGGAGGGGTGGGAGGGGGTGGGGGGCTGGCAAGCCCGGCCCACACTCACGTTTATGGCGCATGGCTTGCAGTCAGCGGCCCGCATGGCACCCGCTGTGGGCCCATACGTTCCGGCCGGGCAGAGAGTCGGTTTCGAGGTCTTGATGTTGGGGCAGTATGTGCCCTTGCCACACTTGGCGCACGGGCCATTGCTGCCGTCCTTGCCAGTGAAGAAACCTGCAGCAGGTCAGCAGCATGTATAATGTGTTTGGGTGGACCCACAAGCAGATGGCACTGGATCGACGTGTGTAAATAGACCGGGCTTACCTGGCAGGCACACAGTGCAAGTCACATCCGAGATCTTGACGTGGCTTGTGCCCGCTTTGCAGGTGACGCACACGGTTGCACCCCTGGATGTCTTTGTCTCGTGACCGGACGCACAGACGATGCACAGGTTGGGAGAAGTGGCTGCGGCGCGGTACGTGCGCGGCCCGCACTGGGTGCACAAACGTGCGCCCTTGTGAGGCGCATCGGAGCCGCCTGGCAGCGAGCCGCTGACGCTGCCGGCAGCGCAGCGAGTGCAGGCTGTGGCTCCTGCAGGGCATGCAATGATGATATGCGGTCGGGAGCTAAGAAGCCAATCCAAGCCAAGGCTGGCCAGTGATATCATGGACACTGAGAGCAGCCAGGTTAGCCACGTCAAGTGACGCCACGCCTACCTGCGGTCCCGATGTAGAAGCCGGCTGCACACGGGGTGCACACAATCCCGGCGCCTGTGCCAGCGGCCCGGAAGGTTCCGGCGGTGCATGCGGTGCAGGCCGCAACGCCAACCCGCTTGGCAACCTTGCCGGCCGCGCACGCAGCGGGAGCAGTGGTGGCGCCGGTGCATGAGCGTCCGGCAGGGCACAGGGCGCAGAGCTTGGTTGGCCCGCCAAGGATGTACCGCCCAGAGCCGCATCTACCAGACACCGGCGTGCAAGCGGCTGCGCTGCCGACGCAAGGAGAGGCCGGCGTCATGAGTGCGCCCAGGCTCCCCTGCAAGGGGAAGGGAGGCACATGAAGAGGGCGCGGCTGATGGCGCCTCTCATTCACGCTGCACAGGCAGCATGCCGTGGGGCTCGCTGACAGCTTGGGACGCGGGAGGCGTGCACTGCACCCACGAGCACAGAAAGGGGACAATCCGCACTGTCATACCGACTCAATGGAGTAGAAGAGGTGGTTGCTGGGCATGTCGAGTCGGATGCCAGAGGCAGACGTGACCACGCTGCTGAGCGCAAACTTGGTGGTGCGCATGGCGGTGGTCAGAGCGGTTGCAAGGTTGGCGCTGGCAGCCGCTGAGCCAGCAGCCCTCGTGGTGGTTCCAGTGCCGGTGACTGTTCCTCCGACCATGGCATTGCTGGGGCATGCCTGCAAATAAGAAGACACAAAGGCAATGCTGAGCTGCTGACAGTAGCAGCACCAGGCATGCGCAACAGGGAGACCCAGCACTGCAGGCCTACCTGACCCGAGGCGGTGAGCAGGCTTGCTGTGGTGGATGTGGGGCTGACAGTCAGGATACAACCAGCAGCTGCCACGGTGACAGTCATGCGGGGGTAGCACATGGCGAATGGGTCTGTGACGTTGGTGGCGTCAGTCAGGGCGAGAGTGATCATGCCAGACGGGCATGCAGGCGGCGGCGGTGGTGGGCTAGGTGATGGGGGTGGAGGGTAGGGCAAAGGGGGGGGAGGGGATGGAGGTCGTGGGGAGGGTGAAGGAGGCAATGGAGATGGGGGTGGTGGGGAGGGCGAAGGGGGGTGTGGGGAGGGGGGTGGTGGGGACGGAGGCGGAGGCGGGGGCGGCAGCGGAGAGGGGCAGGGTGGAGGCGGAGAGGGCGGTGGGGGAGAGGGGCTGGGTGGTGGCGGAGAGGGCGGGGGGGGAGAGGGGCTGGGCGGAGGAGGGTTCGGCTGGGGTGGAGGCGGGCTGGGAGGCGGAGGGGGAGAGGGGCTGGGTGGACGAGGGCTCGGCGGGGGAGGGAACGGGCTGGGAGGCGGTGGAGAGGGCGGGGGTGGAGAGGGGCTGGGTGGAGGCGGAGACGGCGGGGGCGGGGAGGGGCTGGTAGGACGAGGGCTTGGCGGGGGTGGAGAGGGGCTGGGTGGACGAGGGCTTGGTGGGGGTGGAGAGGGGCTGGGTGGAGGCGGAGAAGGCGGGGGCGGGGAGGGGCTGGGTGGACGAGGGCTCGGCGGGGGAGGGGACGGGCTGGGTGGTGGTGGAGAGGGCGGGGGCGGGGAGGGACTGGGTGGTGGCGGAGAGGGCGGGGGTGGAGAGGGGCTGGGTGGTGGCGGAGAGGGCGGGGGAGGGGAGGGGCTGGGTGGTGGAGGGCTTGGTGGGGGTGGAGAGGGGCTGGGTGGAGGCGGAGAAGGCGGGGGCGGGGAGGGGCTGGGTGGATGAGGGCTCGGCGGGGGAGGGGACGGGCTGGGAGGCGGGGGTGGTGAAGGGCTCGGCGGAGGTGGAGAGGGGCTGGGGGGAGGCGGCGAGGGGCCGGGTGGAGGGGGTGGGGGCGGCGGAGAGGGCGGGGGTGGCGACGGGTTCGGAGGGGCCGGCGGCGGCGATGGGCTTGGTGGTGGGGGAGAGGGACTGGGTGGCGGTGGCGAGGGGCTTGGGGGAGGCTGAGGTGGAGGTGGGCTCGGGGGAGGTGGGGAAGGACTGGGCGGGGGTGGGGGGGGACTGGGTGGAGAAGGAGGTGGGCTCGGTGATGGGGGGGGCGGGCTGGGCGGTGGTGGTGCAGGGCTAGGCGGTGGGGCAGGCACCGCAAACGTGAGCTGATACTCAAATGGCCCTTCCCCTACTTCCGTCACATAGTCGAAAATGTGTGTGAAGTCCTCCGCCGGCTTCTGTGCAGCGTCAAACACGTGGTACGAGGTCCAAGCATTCCAGGGCACCTCCAGTTCTGTGCCGTTGGCGCGCGTGGCGGCCACCAGCTGCCATGTGTTGGTGGGCAGCCCCGCCGCAGACTCCGCCTTGAGGTAGACCAGTGTTGGCAGGGCTGTGGGCTTGGGGGCGCGAAGTGTGGCAGACACGTGGCCACCAGCAAAGCTGACATCCACCAGCTGGCCTGTAAGGAACGTGACAGGCAGCACGGCACCGCCGCTGCTGGAGTGCACCGAGAACGTCTGACCAGCCTCCTCCACCAAAAAGTCGGGCTGACTGTCGGCAGAGGGGCTGGGCGCCAGGAGCCGCACCATGTGCACCGCGCTGTAAGCAGCCACAGAGCGGATGGATGATAGCGAGGGGTCTCCAAAGATGTTCCTGCGGCCGGCGGGAGGAGGTGGACAGGAAGTGAAGCATGGAGAGCATGCATGGGCGTCCCCTATTTTGATTGGCGGCATGCATACCGTATTTTCGTCCATACGTTGTATGCCTGGCGTGGCAATGCAGCCAGTAGCGTGCATGCAACTACCATGTTGGCTTACCGTGTGGTGATGGACACGTTGCGTGGCCGCAGGCTGCCCTGTAGAGAGGAGCGCATGGCCCACAGTATGACCGCGGTGGTGTCAGGAGCGATGGTGCCAACCTGTAAGAGGGCATGAACGCAACAGGATGCAGTTGGTAGAGCATCCAGGGAGCTGACCGGATGTTAAGCCGAAGTGAAGGAAAGGGCCCGACTATGGCACTCAGCTAGCAACTGTGGGTCGATGGGCAGGGGAGTGCCGGGTCTCTAAGCCACCCATCCCGGGCGCAAGTGCTCACCTGCACGCCCAACCGCGCGGGCAGCGGTGTGCCCCCATTGAGCACCACGGAATCGATGGAGAAGGTGACACGCAGCCCTTTCTCGTTGTCAATGATCTCGGGCTGTTGTGTAGTGACAGAGACGCCCGTGGCACTGCCGGCGCCAGCATTGTGCAACATTACGCCAATCTCCGCAGGCACGGAGGGCTCAACTTCCTGCAACGCAGCGGCAAGAGTTGGATGGCGGGGTATGCAGAGTCGAGTATTGCTTGGGCAACCACCTTGTGCAAACAGCTGCGGACATTTAAAACATGGACCCCACTGAGTCCTCATGTCCGCCGAGACAGGGCTCCATCGCGCACCCTGCGCATGAAGGCCTAATTGCAGTTAACCGAAATACTTGCCGACCCACCTCTGTGAACGCATTGTCGCCTACGATCCACTCGGGCACATAGTATCCTAGGTGGAGCTGGGGCTCGGGAAACACGTCGATCTGCGCCGCAACCAGCGTGACGTTTTCAGGGCTCCCGGTGGCGCCGCTGTCGCCGGACAACACGGTGGTGTAGGAGATCCAGCCCCCCACAAAGTACTGCGCTGCCTTCGTGATGTTGAAGTTGCGGCTGGCTAGCGTGATGTCAACAGTGCCAGTGGTGCTGGGCCCCAAGCCGAGGCCCCTGTTGTAGTACAGGCCGTGGGTGAAGCCCTGGAGCGCTGGCGTCGTGAAGGCAAAGGTCTCGGTCACATCGTGCCCGGTGGAGTTTGTCACCACCAGCGCGAAGCTCACGTTTGCGAGGCTTTGGTCGCTGGGGCAGCCCAGGCTGAGGCTGGCCAGGAAGGCCTGCCGCTCCACCACAAACCGCTGGCTCAAGCGCAACACCACTGTGGCGCAAACGCCGGGGTTGCCGCTCGCCGCCTTGGCGGCGTCGGCAAAGTACGTGTGCAGTGTTGCGTACGCGCCCCACACGAAGCTGGGGAAGCCACGTGACTGGGCGTACTGCATGTCGCGCATGAAGGTGTCGTAGCGCGTCTGCAGGTATAAGGGGAGTGAAGAGTTCGGTTGGATGTGGGTAATGTGAAGCAACAAGTAGGGGTGCAACCAGCAGCAACCCGACACCCAACAATGACGCGGCAAATCAAGGGTTTCCCACAGAGAGCAGCACAACAACTAGTCGAGCTGGCACGCGCATCTCACGACAAAACCCTGACACATGCAGCCACACACCTGCAACACGCCAATCCGCGTGCCATTGCCCCCAGAAGAACCATGTTGCCAGCGCTCCACGAGAAGGCGGCGGGCAGAAAGTGAGGTATTGCCCAATGCGGGGCTCAGTAGAGCGGTTGCCTCTGCATCTGAGATGAGAATGCCGCCCTCCCCCTGCATGCACCATGCGGCGCATTCATTTCAACCATGCTAGCTGTGGTCGCCGACAATGCACCATTGCCCCACAATGCAGTTTCCGCCCGGCCATGTACCGCCGTGCCTAGCTAACCAAGCGCTGAGAAAGGAGGAGAGCTCACCTCTGGAGCGGTGGCGCGCAGGAAGAGGTCATCAAAAGCGGGCAAGAAGTCACCGTCAATTCGCAGCTGCAGCAGGTGCTCGCCCCACTCTTCGGTGCCAAACAGCTCGATCAGCATCGACCCCAGGTTGGACATCGCCACTGCAGAACAGGCAAGCAGACAGGTAAACGCCAAGTGCAAAGCAAGAGCATGGGGACAAGGTGGGTCTGATAGAAGTGGCAAGAACACGCAATGTTGTGCGCCTGCAAAGGCAAAGCACCCAAGCATCGGAAGTGTTGCCTCGCCTGAGTAGTTGCCATATTGCTGGCCCACGGGGCTGCTTCGCCAAGCATCGAAATCAACGCCAGACAACAGGCGGCGACGGCCAGGGTTGAGCTGCTGAAACACACACTTGTTCACCACTTTGAGAACGCATGCCACAGCAAGCCCGACGGGCCCGGTGGCCGCGCCAGCAACGTCAAGGCCCTTGTCTCTGCACAGAGGAGAGTCACCCAGAAACATGCCGGTCAGAATGCAGAGGCGTGTGTGGGGCACGTAATGGGTGGGTCAAGGCGTGCACAAAGCAACCGTGACGTTCAATGTAAAGTGGTGAACATCAATATGTGGTGACCGCGCACATAGCGACTTCGGCAATCGTCATGCCAGTCTTCTCGAGCATGGTCAGCTCCTTCTTCTCTTTTGGCGGTGTGGATGGCACTGGCAGAAGGGGCGTGATGCCGGCCTCTTTCAGCAAACCGACATCATCCTCGGGTGTGAAAAAGGGCTCCATGCTGGCCGTCATGAGTGCTACACTGGGGGTGGACTTGGGAGGGGGAGGGCTGGAGGATTCCTGAGTGCCGAATACCGCTTGGTTCATGGCCTCGACCGTGGGCTTGACAGTCTGTGGAAATCACATTCGTCGGGTTGGGGGGAGGGGATGGCAATGGGGGGTGGGGATATTGGATCATGTCATATTACGTGGGGTGGGCACCAGAGCGTGGGTTCTGGATGGCCAAGGGAGGACATGAGCTGCCAAGCATGGCAGGCAAGCATGCAAACGCGTTAGCACACACATGTCAGCAAGACGCATCACCTGTTGAAGGACAGTCTCCGTGAGGTAGGGCGACTTCCCGCGTAGGACTAAGGCGCCGTTGGCAATGTGGCCCACCATGGCGGTGCATGCGCCTTGGTCCCAAGGTTCCGGGCACAAGTCCCAATATTTCATTTTGCTAGCGACCTCGAGCGAGAAATCGGCGATCTCGGTGACAGCTTCCCTTGTTGCATGGGTAACATCGTCGGCTAAGTCCGCCGCACCTGCGACCTTCTTTGCCGCAGACAAGGCTTTGAACACCTTTGAGAGCACGCTGCCGAGCACACACGCTTCCAGGTAGTTCGCAGGGTTGAACATACACTCGCACGTGGGGAGAGGGATGTCGGGAACCGAGACAGATATGCCCGTGGGCACACTCCATGAGTTGCCACCACCACCACCTCCGCAATAGTCGCAAGGCGGAGGAATCCACGGTTGTGGGTCGCCAATATAACTCCCGCCGTCGACAATGCCCGAGCCAAGGTTGTCACATGCACCAAGGTTGCCAATCACAACGGGGTTCGCGGCGCCATTCTTGAGACCTCCACTGTATGGGTGGCAATGGAAATGGAAGAGATGGGAGAGGCGGGTTGCATCGGTGCATGCAACATGAGGTTTGGCAGAACTTCGCAAGATACAAAGGGAGATGAGACGCACTGCACATGTGCTTAGAAAACAGTTAGAAACACATGTCGCAATTTACGCATGGGGTTGTTCAATGCCCCTTCTTGACCGTCATAGGGGGGGGGGGGGGGTCAGTTACTGCCGCTCCTCATTGGCACCTCCTAGTAATCCCACTACAGCACTCCTCCAGCCAGTTCTCACCATATGTAGGCAAATGCGGTGGCAACGACTGAAGCAAAACACTCAATGGCGTCACCCACTCCCAGGAGGCGGCGATGCACTGGTGCCAGCACGCCCGCCATAACGTGCACGGGCAGCTTGACGGTGGCGTTGGAAGGTATTTTTTCCAACAGAGGACCCAACACCAGGCCTCCATCCTGGCGGGCAGGCTCCAATACGGTGGGGCAGTAGTATGCAGGGTCTGAGCAATCGGGTTGTCCAGGCGCAAAAATTACGGGGTCCGACGCAGACCTTGGGAAGGTCATGCGCACATCAACAGCGTCAATGAAGCCGTGGTTTGTCAGGAACAAGAACGTGCCGCCGTTGTCCAGCACCTCAACAACATTGAGATAGCTAGGAATGGCAACCACCTGTGCAGGGCATTAAAAAAAGACTAAGCAGGTAAGGCGCAAGCGAGCGCTGGAACATGTCCATGCAAGCCTTTGTGCACACAAACACGGGCATGTGCACACATAGTGCCACACGGTCACGAGCACGCACACAAGCATAAGCACAACGGCGGTTGGCGCACCACAGGAGCGGGCACGTTCGTCTCGTACACTAAGTCCACCACCACTTCGTTTTCCTCCACATACGTCGTTGGGGTGACAGTAAAGGAGATGGTCACGGTCTGAAGCTGCAGGAACACTTGCACCGGGCCCGTGGCGCCCAGTACGCGCTGCTGCTGCTGCACCGACTGGTGCCCGCGTGCAGACACCTGGATGGTAGGGTAGAGACATACAAAACTGTGCTTGAGTGGGAAGAGGTGGGGTTGCGGGCTGAGTGGGAAGAGTGGGGTTGCGGGCTGAGTGGGAAGAGGTGGGGTTGCGGGCTGTTGTGGGGTGCAAGGGCTACCGAGATCGAGGGCCACCACAGCCCTAGCAGCCACTTAATCTTGCAGGCGGGCTCGTGCCTCTACCACCATCTGCCCCCCCAACCGAGCAACGCAGCGAACTGCTCACCTCTAACAAGTAAAGCCCCTCGGCGACATCAATCAAGGTCGCCATGCCATCGAGACCAGACATGCCCTGTGCCACTGTGGTCCCCACAACATTCATCAGCCTAACTGTGGCGTTGGCAAGCTTAGGTTGCTCTGCTGTCAAGAAGGACCGCTGCAGCGCAAGAAGCAGAGGGCATGGCGAGCTCAACTAAGCGTGTGCTGTGACCCGTGGCTATGCATCAGGACAGCGCCTAATGTGCATGAGCAAGCACAGTTCCGGCTTGGAGAAATTTTGAATGTCGAACGCAGGTAGGTGCGACGGAGATGTCACATGTGCAAACCTGCCCTGTGCCCGTAAATGGTGCCCATTCGCCTCCACCCTACCTCATCCACCACCTCCACCATCAGTGAGCCGGTCACGTTGGTGTTGCAGGTGAACTGCAGACTCAGGGGGTATGCACCCAGCCCAGAGTGCACGGTAAGGCTGCCCAAGAAGACACCGCCAATGGGAGTGTCGGCGGGGAGCGCAACCTCAAAGACAATGTCAGCAGTGCCGCCCGGGGGCAAGGGCGAAATGGGGAAGGGCGTGGTGGTGCGCAGCGGCGCGGTAGGGGGGATGTCCGGGAGGGAGATGGGAGATGATGGGAGTGTGCCAAGGTTGGTCACTTCCACTTCGAAAGTGTACGATCTGCCGGGCTCAAGCTCCGCCTGCAAGGTTGGCAAGTGTGGATGAGGTTGTCTAGGTCAGGGTCAAAGTAAAGGTGGCGTTGCAATGGGCACACAACAGGGTAGCCCTTCCTCGTCCGCCTAACACAGCTCTGCAAGGCAGCCTCCCGCGCCCCCCAGCCCTCCAACCTGCACACTGGCCGGCGTCAGCTTCAGCTGCGTTGTCGCCGACTGAATGCGTGCAACAGCCTGGATGGATGCGCCCTCAGCACTGCGCACTAGCAGCGACACACCCACTGAGAATGCCACGCTCTGTGGGATAATTGCGTGCAACGTGATGTTTGCGCTAGTGCCGGGCTGCAGTGTGGTATCCTGCAACGCGGCAGCCAGGTTTACGCCTGGCGGCAGGGCACCAAATGTTGTAATCAGCTCCAGCTGGGTGAGCGGCGAGCTGGACTGGCTGGTGAGGAGAGCAAGGGGTTCAGTCGGTTGGCTCCCTGGGTCGATAGCCAATGTTGGCAGCCCGGAAGCTGTCAACAGCCATGATGAGGTGAAAGTTATTGCCAGCGCAGGCACCACGCTGAAGGCGTCTTGCACTGGGACGGGCCCTGGGTAAAGGGGGACACGGATGATGCACAAGCTTTCAATTGGTGCAGGCATGGAAGCATAGCCACCATGGTGCAAAACAACAAAATACGCCGCCGCTACCGAGTCATAGCTGCTTAGAGCACCAGTCAAACTCCCTCACCTGTGTACAGTGGATTGCGGCAGTACATGTTGTAATCACCCACAGACGAGCTCCAGGATGGCACAAGAAAGCTGGCATTAAAGGCTCCTTCGGTGTCCAGCTGCGCCGTGAACGACTGCCAACTGCCCGGACCACCAATGGTCAGTGTCACATTGCGCCCCTCCCACAGCTGTGAGGCATTTCCCACTGGCGTGAGCTGGGCAGTCCCATTCAGCTCAACCCGATCTCCGGGCACAAACGTCCGGTCGGGGCTTGCTACGTGGATTGTGCATGTGTAGTCAACAGTAGGCAGGAGCCGCAGCGTGGCAGATGTCACGCCGAAATCATTCAATGCCGCGACCTCAATGACGGTGACCTGCATGAGCGTCACCGCACGTGTTGCCCTGGTTTGCCACTCGTTCGGTCCCTCATTCCACACTGCCCCCCATGCATGGCCTGTGCAGCTAGCTTGCGCCTTGCCCCGCATCCGCCCAGCCAACCATGCCCACCTGCTCGTTGGCGATGCGCGGCGCGGTCCAAGTCAACGTGCCATTTGAGTCGACACGGGCGCTGAATGGCCCTGATCTAACCAGCCACGTGACGTTGCCGGAGCCCACAGTGCGTAGTGGGAGCTCGAAAACGCGGCCAAAGAGGACAGGGAGCGGATCGGTGGCAGGCAGTGAGGCGGGGTCGATGGTTGGTGGTGAACCACTCACTGAGCAGTCGGCGCCATGGGCATTGCTTTGGCACACGCAAGTGCCTGCGTAGCAGAAGCCCTGTTCAGAACAATCATTTGGACAAGGTCCAAAATATGAAATAGCACGGTGGAAGGTGAGGGTGCCCGGCCATGCGCCGGTCAGCAACACGCTTGCATTGGTGCCTGGCTCCCCTGGCGGCGCCGCACATTCTAGCAATGTGGGGGCAACCAGCAGTGCGATGCCCATGCTTGTGCCGCCCACAATGCACTCGTACTCTCCATAAGGCGGGAGGCTAAGCCCAATCTGCAGTGTTGCACCAGTGGCTGCAGGCACGTCCAGGGGCGTCACATATTCGATGTCGATAGGTGCAGGAGGCGGAGGAGGGCTGGGAGGTGGTGATGGCGGGCGTGGTGGAGGCGGCGGTGGATTCGGCGGTGGAGGCGGGCTTGGCGGAGGTGGAGCGGGGCTTGGGGGCGTGGGGGGCGGGCTCGGCGGGGGTGGAGAGGGGCTCGGCGGCGGGGGTGGGGATGGGCCGGGTGGTGGAGGAGAGGGGCTGGGTGGCGGCGGACAGGGGCTCGGCGGCGGAGGTGATGGGCTGGGCGGGGGTGGTGATGGGCTGGGAGGAGGTGGAGAGGGGCTGGGCGGTGGAGGGCTGGGTGGCGGAGGTGGTGGACTTGGAGGGGGCGGAGATGGGCTGGGCGGTGGAGGTGGTGGCGAGTGTGGCACTGCATGTCCATCAAGAAACCTCATGTCATGGTGGCAGATGCTACTAAAATAGAACCGATGAGCAGAGCAAAGCAGGATTGTAGTGCACCGGGGTGTAAAGAAAAATCTTGCCAGCTGCAACGCACCGGCATCTGTAGTGCACGCCACACCAACGTCTGCATCAGGGCCGCAAGTGAAGCCTGCGCTCTCGAAGCTGCAATCATTGAGCGTAGACTCTTCGCCATTGCAGCCAACGTTGTAAAGCAGGTTGGGCAGGGTGCCATTGCCGGCACCGTAGTAGGCGGAGCCATGCGCAAAGGCAGGGCCAGGATGGCCCAACATGCGGCAGACAACTAGCGCGTCGTTGTTGTCGAAATACCCCCAATGGAAACTGTACCCGGAGCACACAGTGCCCCATCGACCGTTGGCAAGGACCTCTAAGCGGCCCCAATTGTCGCCGCCACCCACCAGGCGGACCTGAGAGATGAACGGTCCTGCAAGGCTGGCGGGCAGGGGAGAAGTGAGTGGAGAGGTAGCCTAAAGAGACCCCCCGCAGCAAAACAGAGGAAAGGCGTTGGGAGACGAAGAAGATCTAGCCCTTGAGCGTGAGTTGAGATAAGGCAGCAGAGATGGGCACCCCCCTGGCGGCCGCTGGCGACCAGACCTGCTGACTCACGCTCTGCGTTCCATTCTAGCCACACGTATCGCAGCGGGCAAGTGGCATGCACGGCGTTTGCTACATGCATGTGATGCATAGTATTTTGCGTCCTTTGTTGAAAGCCCTGGCTCCCCGAGACAACAAGCTGCAGCTACCATCCCCACACCACGCACCCGGAACTGGGCACGAATAGTTCTGCGCAACGTCCACAGTCGTGTTTTGGGCACTGGGCTGCAGCGCAAACTCCCTGGCGTTGTCAAAGGTGATGCTCTGGTAGCATGCTCCCGAAGCTTCACCCAAGGGGCCCATCTCGCTGCAAGGC
>JAPTJF010000598.1:0-15181 GCA_029339195.1 Micractinium sp. NFX-FRZ
GCACGATGGTCGGCGCCAAGCGCATCGTGTGCCGCGTGGTGGCAATCACCAACCCCTTCAACCAGATGTTCAAGTACCGGCTGCGGTGCAACGCAGGCGTGCTGAAGGATACCTATTCTTCTGGCATGCTGGATGCAGCGGTGCCGGCAGCGGCTGGGCACCTCAGCTTTGACGGTGTGGGGGTGGAGGGTGTGCCCGTGGTCACGGCCAAGGCGGCGCTGGAGGCGGAGCGCAGCCGCCGCGGTGGTGGCAGCAGCAGCGGCAGCGTGCCGGCTTGCCGGTGCCGAGGGCTGTGCGGCAGGAACTGCAAGTGCAGGAAGCGGGGCGTGCTGTGCGGCCGCCACTGTGGCTGCCCCCACGGCAAGGGCGGCAGCTGCAGCAACCACAAGCACTGAGCGGGGGCGGGGGATGCCCCACGCTGGTGTATGGGGCCCATTTCTTTTGGCCTTAGGTTCTTTGCTTATGCTTCGATAGGTAGGAATTGTTTTTTGCGTTCATTACAGCACCTGTATTTCAAATCTGGTGTGCACCCCCGCCGGAAGGCGGACCTGCGCTGCCACCGAGCCGCTCCCACACACCAATCCCTCGACCCGCCCCTATTATCACCATCCCCAACTCTTGAATAGACTGATGTGCCTAGCATTGCTTGCTCTGCATCACCATTCACCCCATGATTGCGCGCTGTGTCGCCGCAAGGCGGCGCCCGCCTGGCGGCAGGCCACCCTTTTCTTTTCCTCTCATAGCTGCACGGCCGCCTTTCCCCCGGTCGCTGATGCATCAGGAAGTGTAAATCGACCTATACTCGCAGCGGGTGCGACTGTTTTGCGTCGGAGAGTTGGGTCAGGGCATGGCATGCTCGTAACGCGCCGAGTTTTCCCGCGCCGCTCCGCTCAGAGAAAGACAATACCATAGGCATGAAGCATGTACAGAGGCAGGGCTGAAGGAGCGGCCTTGGAGGAGTGCTGCGCCGGGCTGCCTCATCCGCACAGTGCCCAATCAGCATGCAACACATGCCCTGGCGGGCCATGCTCAGCCTCGAGGGCAATCTGCCGTCGCAGTGGGCGCAATTAACCTCGTCAAGATGCCCTTTACATGGCAGTGGTTAGTGAGCATGCTCTCCTTATGTAGCAACAAAGCATGTTTGGCCCACGCCTGCTGCCGCTCCACGCGCATCGCCGCCTTCAGCGCTTGGCACACAACCTTGTGTCCAGAAGTCCAGGCTGCCGACATGCAGGCGGGCCCACAGCAGCGTGCCACGCAGCACCTGCTGCACAGTGCACAGCTAATTGGGCATGCTTCGCCTAACGCTGCCACCTGCCACGTTGTGTCCAAGGAAAACAGGCGGGGCTTCAAGCCATGTTTAAACGAAACAAGCTCGAGCAGCTGCATCATTGCTCTCCTCACCCAGTACATGCGAAGGTGTAGGGTTCGCCCCACACATGGCCGCCAGCTTGCCGCATAGGCTGCCCGAACACTCAAGACGGCCCATTCAAAGACCGTCCATGCTACTCCAAGCCCCCCTGGAGGGAGATCAGCTATGGCCATAGACAGCTGTGACGGCTGGGGGACAGTGCCTCGCGTGACAGGGGCGCACAGGTGCAACACCTGCTGCGGCAGCCTGCTAGTGGATGGCAAGTTGCCATCCGTTGCTTTTCTGTTTGCTTGATATTTCATATCTGCTTAATAAGCATCCAAACACTTCTATGTTGATTCTCACGTTACACCAGGCGTGCTGAGCTCCACGCGGACTACCGAACAGACGAGGCCACCGTGCTCACGCAGCGCACCTTCAGAGGGGTAGCAACCTGGTAAGCATTCAACACAGATGCTGGCTCTGTATTGGTGGTGAACCACGGATACCCTTCACTCGATGTTTGTACTGAAAAGGCTCATCAGGCACAGAGGAACACCCGCCAGCAGCCAGTGTGGCGTGCCGGCACCCTGGCGCAGCACGAAGGCGGTGGCGGATGGCAGGGAGCAGGTAGCGCGGCGGCTAAGCTCAGCACAGCATCACGCAGCTGCGAAACACCTCACAACTGTACATCGCGTGCAACTTCTTCAAAGCACCAAGCGCCGCTCCATATAAAATACCTTGCGCTCCGCCCGACAGCGCAGGGCAGGCCCCGCTTCTCTTCGTAAAAAGGGCTGACATCGAAAACGCTCTCGGGCAGTCGGTTTTCTTTCATTTGGAGCAATCATCGCGACGGTCTTTTGAAGGTGGGCTTGCACGGGGGCCACACTGCAGGAGGATATAAGGGCGCCGATCAAAGCTCTCTGCGCAGACCAGGAGCGCTGTGCCACTGGCTACTGCTCGTCTTACCGCCGCCGCCGCCGCCGCCACTCTGCTGCTCCGCCCGTCGCCGCCACTGCTGCTGCCTCCCCCGTCGCCACCACTGCTGCTGATGTGCTGCGTAAAGGCTGATTCATGCATGCAGGGGCACCGACTTAAGCAGGGGCAGGAGGCGGGATGGCGGCAGCAGGGGCAGAGGGTGACAGCCCGTACGTGCTTGGCAAGAATGGGGAGCGGCGCATGAAGGGGCGGACCATCACTGTTCCTGTCATCACCGGGACGTGCGCTTTCTATCTGGGCAAGAAGGTGGGGCATAAGGACGGAGGGAGCAGCTTGAGGTCACTTGCACGTCCAGAGCTTTTTTGTGAATCAGCTGTCTGGCTGGGAATGCGCACCTCGTCAGAAGGTGCGGCAAGGCACCCCTTGCTGGGTGGCTGCACGGCCGGGCAATTGACAACGCGCCACCATGCCGACTCCTTCCATGTTCAGCCCGCTCAGCTCTGACAATGTTTGAGTGGCATGACTTGCCCCACTGCCCGCCTGCCGTGCAGGCCAGCGAGTATCAGTCGCACAAGTGGACGGTGTACCTGCGCAGCCCCACTGGGGAGGACCTGCAGCATGTGCTGAAGAAGGTCACCTTTGTGCTGCACGAGAGCTTCCAGAACCCCAAGAGGGACATTGAGTTCCCGCCCTACGAGCTCACAGAAGTCGGCTGGGGCGAGTTTGACATCATCGTCACGCTGCACTTCAAGGTGGGCGGGGTGACATGTGGGTTTGCAATGTGCTGTACTGCCTGCCTGGCCATGTGCCTCCTTGGCCTGCACGAATGTCAGCGGTGCTTATCAAAAGGAAGGGGGTTCCTTCGATTTGTCCTGGTCATCTCGGTGCAATTCAAATCAGGGCACTGTAGTGAGGGGGTGGGCACTCGATCATGGGTGGGTATTGTACGCCCGCAGTGCCTGCCACATGCTTGCGCCAAGCACCCTCTGGCTTCCTGCTGTCTGCTTGCCTCTTTAGAGTGGCACACCTCACGTGCCAGCAGCACAGGAGCCAACCTGGCCAACCCTATATCCAACCCTAAACTGAAGCAGGACAACACCCAGCTCACTACTCGTCTGTCTGCAAGCCCGCTTCCATGCCTTCCGCCCTGTGTGCAGGATGACGTCCAGGAGGCGCCGCTAGAGCTGTACCACCGGCTGAAGCTGTACGACGACGCAGGGGCAGCCAACCCTAAGAAGCCGGTGAGCATGCTGCGCTGTAGCTTTGTTTGGTTGCGCTCCGGCTGCTGCTGCTGCGCAGTACCGCGGCTGACACCCGGTTAATGTCCGTGCTCCGCACACCTTGCTGAAACGTCAGCCTCAAGTCCGCCAACGGTACCTGCTGCTGCTCCTCACCCACCCCAACCCCTGCCTGCCCACCCCACTGAACTTTCTCGCGTCTTCGCCCTGCAGGTGGTGCAGGAGGTGTATGACGAGGTGGCGTTCTGGCAGCCCACCGAGTCTTTCTACAACCGGGTGGCAACGCACGCCCCGCGCGCTGCCCCACCCAGCCAGCTGGCGCAGTTCCACAACTCGTTTGCGCCTGACCAGGAGTACCAGCGGATACAGCGGGCGCGGCAGCGGCTGGCACAGATCCGCGCTAACGTGGAGAACACGGCGGCGCAGCTGGAGGCGCAAGAGGCGGGCGTGGCGGGCGGTTGGGCGGGTTCGTAGGCCTCCGCTTGGGGGCAGCATCTACCTTTGCATGTGGCCCCCATGTGCATCTGCCTGCCCTCCACGGACCACTGTGTGTAACAGCTTTGACAGGCATAAGCAAAACATGAAAAAGTCAACAGGAAGTATGCACGAGCGAGGCTGCCAGGGCATGTTGGTGGGCTTGCTGTCAGGGTGCCTTGTGCGGCGCTTCAGTGCTGTCCAGCACCCACTTCAGGTAGCTCTCGCTCCCGCCGGAGACCTCCACTGCCGTCACTTCGCACTCATCGTAGGGATGCTGCATGCGGGTGACCGGGCAGGCAGCAAGAGCTTCTTTGATGCTAATGAGGTGCAGAGGCAGGCAGGTTTAGAATGCCCCACACACAGCTGCCACACACTGGCGCCTACCCCCGCTCACCAGGCCTTTCACGTGTGCCGTCAGCTCTGGTACCAGCGCTGTACGCGTCTTGATTTTTAGCAGGAGCTCCGCATCTGACTGCACCGCGCCCTCCCACCGATACACAGACTCGATGCCTGCATCGGCGCGCAATGCCGTATGCACGTATGGCAGGGACAGGGTTGGCAAGATTCATCCGGCGCCAATTGTTGAGCCCAGGTGGAATGCCCAGTCGGGCAGTGAGACGGCTGACCAGGACAGGTCTGGAGGCCTACCTGGCAGCCTGCACATAAAGGTCAAGCGCTGGCCTGCCCACCTGGTATAATGTTGACGCATGCCGCCAGCTTGGATTCTACCAAGCTGCGCGCAATCTTCTGCCCCACGTCCTGCAGGCAGAGCAGTGCAGGGAGGGCACTGTCGTGTGACTCGGCCACATGCTGATGTGGAGTGCGCGACTTGCCACCTCTCTCTGCCTGCGCAGCCAGCCAGACGCCGTAACAACCATGCTGGTCTGCCCCACCCACCTTGTCCGGCACCGTCACAAATGCCAGGCTGACGCCTGTTCCCTCTGCCGCTGCACTCATAAAGGTGGCCTGCTGTCGCTGCTGTGGTGACAAGTGGCGCTTCGCTGCAGAGAAGATGCATCAGGAAAGAAGGGAGATTGTGCAGGGAAAACGGGTAAAGGTGGACACTATTCCAGCCCAATCCAGCCACTGGTGTCTTTACCCAGTCACTACGCAGCTGCCCGTTCAATCCCTGTACAGCCCCTCAGCATGCATCCCCCGACACTTCCCAAGCGATGTACCACCAACCTGCAAGAGCTCCAATCCTGCGCAGACCACCAGCGAAGCGTGCCGGACTAATGCACGCCGCAACCATTCACAGCTGCACCACAGGCCTCACCTGCGTATGTGAAGGCGGCAATTGCAAAGAGCACAGCTAGGTGGGCGGCTTTCATGTACTGGCAGGACTGAGCTGATGTCCCACCTGGTGTGGATTGTTGAGGTCGCAACGCTGCGGTGCGGAAGCAGCAAGTGTTGAGGGGATGAGACATGCGGGTCAGCATGTGAGAGCCCTATCACATATTTGGCATTCCACAGTGTTGACATCAGCAAAGACAGGCCGGCGTCTGCCAACAGCCGAGCCCAAAGTGCGGCCGCCGCTGCACAACGACGGGCGGCCCGCCAGCGCCAGTCAGGGCTGTAGCGGGCCCCAGCATGCCAGCCGTCAATTGCGATCACGTATGGCCTCGTTGGCATGCACAAAGTATGCAGGTCCAAAGCCAGCAAGGCAAGGTGAAGGGGAGAGCAGCAGTGCGCAGCCAAGTGTGCACCTGCACCCGCCCACCTACGGCTTCAAGGGCGTGCCGTGAATTCAAAGGATGGCGACAGGGGTAACGGGGGTAACAGGGGAGGGTTTTGGGCTTGCCTGTCCTGCCACCCAGGCGGTACACAAAGCCTGCCGAATTCACCAAAGTGGCCAAACTCGTGCTGCTAAAGCATCGTGGGTCCATTCGCCAATCAACGTTGCTCAACAGATATTTCGCTCTCAAACACGACCCTTTTGCTCTCATCATCCCGCTCTGCGTCGCTGTTATAGCGTCGCTAAGCAGCAGGCAGCATCCGCTGTAAGGGAGGACAGAGCGGCGATGGCGGTGAGGCCTGCCAACACGCCGCTGTCGTTTGCTGCCCTTGTCTTGTAGAGCACGCTTGGCGGCCGCTACAGTGCTCCCACACCTGATGGGATCATGTATGCCACCCCCTTGCTGCCACAGGCGCCCACGTTCTCGTTTGGCGGTGCCGCAACGCCGGCAGGCACTCCCGCCTTTGGCGCCGCTTCCACGCCAGGTGCACAACAAGAGGGGGCAGAAAGCCGGGAGGGATATGCTCTGTAGCGGTGTGCATTGCAGCTAACTCGCTGCCAGCTCGCTGCGGCGCGCCTCTCACTGCCTCCGCCCCTTGCCTCGCCCTCGACCGCGCCGCAGCTATGTTTGGCGCAGCGTCTAGCGCAGCGGCGGCGGCGCCCTTTTCTTTCGCCTCCTCGCAGCCGGCCTCCACACCCAGCCTTTTCGGTGCACAGCCGGCCTCGACTCCTAGCCTCTTTGGTGCACAGCCAGCCTCGACGCCCAGCCTGTTTGGTGCGCAGCCAGCTTCCACTCCGAGCCTATTTGGCGCCCAGCCAGCATCCACACCCAGCCTCTTTGGCGCCGCATCTACGCCCGGCACCGGCATGTTTGGCGCGGCACCGGCAGGCGGGTTGTTTGGGCAGCAGCAGCAGCAGCAGCAGCCTGCAGCAGCCGCGCTGTCCAGCTTTGCAGGCGCAGCGCCCCAGGCGCCCGACCTGTCGGCCATTCGTGAGGTGGAGAGCATCAAGGACAGCTATGTGGCAGGGCCCACCAACCAGCGGTACCGCTTCCAAGCGCTGCTGCTCAACGTGGTAGAGAACCCAGCGGCTAGGGTGAAGCCGGCGGGCGTAGATGAGCTGCAGTGGCGTGAAGCGCTGCAGCGTGCGGGCGGCGCAGACAACCCGGACCACCTGTGGCCGGTACTGGCGCAGGGTTTCAAGGACTTGCTGGCCAGGTGGGCAGGCGTCAATCTGTCAGACGATTAGTGTGACGGCACTGCATGCATCAGGCATGCAGACGTGATGTTCCGCAGTGTTTATATAAATGCTGGCCATGTGGCCTGCGGGCAGGCAAGGGGCCAGTTTGGTGGCGTGGTGTTTGGCACAGGGGTTCATAAACGGGCTGGCCAGGTGGGTGGGCAGGCGGGCTGGTTTGAGTGAGGCCTACCCATGCGTGCTGTCTGTGAGATTGAGGGTGGGGCAAGGAGCACTACTGATGCAGTCGTGGTGCACATACGTTTGTGCCGCCTGGCTGAGCTGAGCGCCTGCTTGCTTGATCCCTCGCACACCAATCTATTCCGCTCAGCGCACCTTTCTCTCTGCCCTGCCCCATGTCGCCCCCGTGACATTCTGGCCCCCAGGACGCTGGCGGCCACCAAACAACCTATTGTGAATCCTTCTCACTGGCCCCCACCCATCTTTCGGCCCCCTGCTGCAGGAAAGCAGCCCAGGATGCAGCCATCAAGGAGCACGGCGAGCGGCTGGAGAGCTTGAGCCAGATGGCGGCGCAGCTGGCGTCACGGCAGGAGACGGTGCTGAGGGACCAGCTGGAGGCGGTGCGCCGGCGGCACGTGCAGCTCTGTCATCAGCTGCTGTCGGTGCTGCGCCACGTGAGTCGGGTTGTGTATTGCGGGGCTGCAGAGCACGAGGGCTGGGAACACTGGTGCCCATGTAGGGCTGGATTGGGGCCCTAGTGCGCTGCTTTGAGGAGGATCCTTGCATTGATTTGCAACTTAAATTGCCTACCTGCACAAGGCACTTTGCTCGCTTTCTCATCTCTGGCGTCTACCCCTACGCCCTGCCTTGCACCTCCTTGTGCAGATCGATGCGTTGGAGGGGCGGTTTGCGCAGGCGGTGGGCTACCGTGGTGCCACCCCCAAGGAGGTCATGCAGCGCCTGTCTGCCCAGCTGGGCGAGATTGAGGCGGGGCTGGCGCCCACGGCGGCCAACGGCGGCGGGCTGCAGGGCAAGGTCAAGGCGCTGGCTGCGGCGGCGCGGCTGCGGGCGGGCGCACCCGGTTGCGGCGCAGTGGCGGAGGTGGAGGGGCAGGTTGATCGCGAGCAGCTGGAGCAGCTTCACGGCATCCTTGCGCAGTGAGTGGCTGACTGCGTGGGGGGGTGGGGGGGAGCTTGCGTTCGTGGCCAGGACTTACGGGGCAGGACCCCTCTACATGTGCTGCACAACAGGGTGTCAGCGCGCATTGCAGAGCACTCCATTGGCCTTCTCCCGCTCTCTGCTTCCTGCTTGCTGCAGGTACAGCGAGGCTTTGGGCAAGCTAAATGAGGTGATGAAGCGGGACGAGCGTGCAGTGGGCATCCTGGAGTACCAGCAGAGCGGCGACAAGATGAGCTCATAAGGCGGCGAGCAGTGGGTCTGCAGACGGGAGACCCGTCTTTGAAGAGCATGCATCTAGCTTGAACAACAGCCCGTTCTTCCTGTCAGGATGCTTCTGGCACTTTGCTCACCAATGCTGTAAGATGCTGAGGGGCACTCAGTTACCCTTTGCCAACAGCAGGGCGCTGCACTCAGCGCCACGTCAGCGGCGCCATTTGAAATGAGGAAAAGGCCTGCCGGACAACCCCAGCCCATTCCCGCCACTCGGCTGCACCAGCCGATGCACCAGTAGGCCCTCACAATGGAGGAAGGAGGCAGGGCTCGCCGCGCAGCGACGCAACATGGGCGCGGCGGCAAGGTGCGACCCGGCGGGCCTGGAAACACTGAAAATGAATGCGATTGCAGTCGCCCAACACGATCACCGCCTCCCCTGCAGAAAGTGAAATCGGCGCTGGAGGAGCTGGCGGAGCTGCGCAAGTCTGGCGCCAAGCGGGTGGACCGGTTTGAAGTGAAGGAGGAGGATGATGTCTACGACGTCGTGGATGAGGCGGAGTACGCCAAGCTTGTGCAGAAGCGGCGGGAGGAGGGAGGTGGGTGGCGCCCCTGAAATGCCCCTGGCCTCTTTGGCAACTGGTCTCCCAGCGTTGGGAGCTTGGGCGCATGCGACGGCGGACGCACGGGCCGGCAATGTGCAAGCAGGGACCCTGCTGCTGCTGCGTGCCCTGTGGGTGCGACTCCCGCCTGCCCGCCTTGCCTGTGCTGTCGCACCCTCGACATGCCGTGACGTGCCTGCCCTGCTCTTGTCCTCTTGCTGACCCTGCCTCCCTGCAGGCGGCTTTGTGATTGATGAAGACGGCTTGGGCTACGCTGATGTGGGGGAGGAAATTGACTGGGGTGTGGCGGAGGAGCAGCAGGAGGCGGCGGCCGGTGGCGAGGGCAAGGGCGGCAAGGGCGGCGCGGCGGGCGCAAAGCGCAAAGCCACGGCACAGGCGGTGCCAGGGGCGCGCGCCCACATGCAGAAGATGTTCCAGACGGCGCAGTCCAAGGCCAAGCCGCGGGCAGTTAAGGATGATGCCTCTGGTGAAGAACTGCTGGACAAAATCCTGGGCAACCTGGACAGCGGGGCGGCTGCCAAGTGAGTGTTCCGTCTGGTCTTCTACTTGGGGAGTTGCGCCAGGTGGGAGTGCGTATAGCAGGTTTAGTGAGAGGCCTTGAAACTCAAGTATGAGATGGGCAACGGGGCATCGCGCATTTGGAGAGCAGTGTGGGCGCTGAGAGCAAGGGGTCTGCTGGCAACCTTGACAGCAGGGCTGCCGCTACGTCAGAGGGGTGGGGCGAGAGCTGGGTGTTGCGCAGTTTGCCCTGGCGCATGTCTGCCGGTGCTTGGCGTACCTCTGTCCACATGCATGAGGCCAATTAGCTGAAATCTTCCTGTTCCCCCGGCGTGCCCCTGCAGGCCGGCCGCGCCAGTGGCGCGCCCCAGCCTTCCTGCCCGCAAGCCTCTGGCCACCAATGTGGCGCCGCTACGGCCCACTGGCACGCCCAAGGCAGTCAAGTTTGCAGCACAGTCGGCCGCCAAAGCGCCCATCGGCCACCGCCTCAGCACCGGCGGCACGGCAAGCACTCCGGCAGCAGCCCAGGCAGCGGTGAAGGCAGAGCCTGTTGATGTGGACGATGACATGCTGCCAGCTCATGATGACTATGCTGATGCGCCAGCAGTAGCAGATGATGGGGAGCCCATGCAGGAAGACGAAGCTCCCCAGGCCGCTGCAGAGGCAGCAGCGCAGCAGCAGCAGGCAGCTGCGTCTGTCACTGCCGCCGCCGCAGCAGCAGCTGTGAAGCAGGAGGCCCAGCATGACACGCCGCGTGGTGGCGAGGCAGCAAGCAAGCAGCCCGGTGCAGGCGAGGCCGCCGGCAAGACGCCCTGGCGTACGCCTGCCCCGGTGTTTAATGAGGCCAAGACTCCCGCCACGGCAGGGCCCGCCACCGGCTGGCAGCTCATGTACCAAGAGGAGGGCGAGGAGGAGGAGGGCGCGGCCCTGGCGGCAGGTGCGCTGCGCTGGCTTGGGAGTGGTTGTGGAGCGCGCGGCGGCATGGAGCGGTCACACCATGTGTTGTGTGCTGCATATGCGCTGGCAGCTCCTTCCTGCCGCTCACCAAGCTGCGGGTGTGTTGCTGCTCCTCACTCTCAGTAGTGTAGCTCACTTTTGCTGCTTCGCCCTGCCCTTTCGTTCTTCCTGCAGGTGCCGACGCCGCTGCCGTGCCGCAGCAGGAGTGGCAGGATGACGGCAGCCTGCCATTGGACGGCGAGGGCCAGCTGCCCTTCTACCTGGTGGACGCCCACGAGGAGCTGGCGCAGCCGGGCGTGGTGTTCTTGTTTGGCAAGGCAAGTCTGGCGGGAGGGGGTCATGTCTTAAGTGCCCTGCCAGCGTTGTGAGCGAGCACAGCTCTGGAGCTTTGCCACGTCTCGTGGGCCCGCCAATTTGAAGTGCAGTGCTGAACAGCCTGTGCCCACCAGCGCCTGGCAAAAACATGCCAACAAACTTGCCTGCTTGCCTGTCTCCGGCCTTTCCTCTGCAGGTGCCGCACAACGGGCACCACCTGTCCTGCTGCACCATTGTGCGGGGCATGCAGCGCAACATCTTTGTGGTACCCCGGGAGGAGGTGGGCAGCCAAGAGATTGCTGAACTGGAGGCGCAATCGGCCGCTGGTGACGCAGAAGCCAAGAAGAAGCTCATCCCGCTGCTGCACGTGAGGGCAGAGGACAGAATTGGGCTGCCTGGTGTGCAAGCAGGACGTGGGCTGGTTCGGATTGCGCAAACGTCAGATGCCGTGCCGGTGCTGTGCTGCTCCTGCCGCAACCATGCTGTTCCGGTTCCGCTCAATGTGGGGCGGGAGGGCAGTGTGCCATGTTTCACACCCAGCACACAGCACTGCAAACTCTCGCAAATCTACTGCCAGCTCAAGAAGCGCCGAGCATATGTTGACCCCCTTCCCCCGCCCATGCTCAACCCTGCCCCCTGCAGCAAGCCTTCTCGGCGGTCAAGGCTGAGATGCGCGAGCTGCTGGCCAAGCACCAGGTGACGCAGATGACGATGAAGCCGGTCAAGAGGCAGTATGCGTTTGAGAACACGGCGGTACGCACCGGCAAGCAATGGGTGCTGAAGGTAAGGCGGCTGGGGTGGGCGGGGGCGCACGGGGTGGGCAAGTGACCCGCCTGGCTGCGTGGGCGGCATTGCTCATGCTTTCCCTGCTTGCTGGAGTTGGCTGGGTGCAACCAGCAAAGCGACGATGCTATGCTTGGTGAATTGCAACAAGCATTGCTGAGCTTAGGCCACAAACAAAACATTATGCTTCCTCGCCGCGCTCCACGCGCCACTACTTTGCTCACTGTCGCTGTCCCTTGCCCGTTCCCCCGCCGCCACTCCCGCCCCCGCAGATCAAGTACCCCGCCAGCCAGCCGGCGCTGCCCGTGGGCCTGACCGGTGCCACCTTCAGCGCCATCTTTGGCGCCAACCAGTCGATGCTGGAGGCTCTGACCCTCAAGCGCCGCATCATGGGGCCCTGCTGGCTCTCCGTGCGCCGCCCGCGCCGCGTGGCACCAGAGTCGCAGGTGTGTGTTTTGAGCGGGGCTGGCTGGCAGGTTGCTCTTTCAGCAAGTGCGCCGCATGTGTGTGTCGCCAGAGCTGCCAGAAGGGCAGCAGTGGCACGGATTGATGCGTTGCCATTTTGGGGGTGTGGGCATGTGTTCAGTGGCGAGGCAGGCTGTGCCTTCCATGCGCAGCTGGCCCGTTGGTGCAATCTCAGGATGCCGTGCCCGATGCAGATGTCGTGGTGCAAGCTGGAGGTGGAGGTGGACTCCCACAAGATGGTCACCTCCAACCTGACGGAGAACAAGTGCGCAGCCTGGTGCCTGCCCACCCTAGCCAGCTGCCCTGCTTGGGTTATGTGTTGCCCTTTTGGTCCTGTGTCCTTGCCTGCCTGCTGATTTACCCATTCCTCACCTCTGTGCGTTCCTCTGGCACTTGCCTTTGCTCCACAACACTGCCTCGAGCGCAGGGATGCGCCACCGCTGACAGTGGCTGCGGTGCATGTGAAGACGGTGGTGCAACCGGGCAGCGCAGCCAACGAGATTGTGGCAGCCAGCGTGGTGTACTTGCAGCGCGTGCGCACTGACGGCCCCATGACGCAGGTGCATGCTTTCCTGGCCTGGCGGCCTGGACAGAACTGCACACCCCTTGTCTTGAGCTCTCGCCGCTGCTCTGCAGTGTGCTGGGCATGTCTGCCCTGCTGCCCTGCTGAGCAACAGGGTCAGGGAGTGCCGCACCAATTTGTGATGTCCACAATGCTTTCCTCTAAACTATCACATGCTTGCTAACCCTGCCCATGCCTCCCCTGGTTGCTATTGAACCACCCCGCAGGAGGAGTGGAACAACGCCTCGCAGCTGCGCCACTTCAGCGCCGTGCGCAAGCTGGACAACCAGCCCTTCCCCACAGGCAAGGCTTGGTGGTCCACGACATGACCATCTGCCTGCATGCATGCCTGTCGACATGCGTTACCATTGACATGTAACACGACAGTTATGGGAGGCAGGCATGACAATCGGCCTTCGATACTGCTAGTCTCCGTTGTCCCCCACCCGCGGTACTGTTGTCTGACTCAACTCCTTCCTCATTGTTGTGTGTGCAGGGTTTGACGGCGAGGTGCGCAAGGCCAACCAGTCAGACGTTGGCAAGCGCAACGGCGGGGCCATGCTCTCCATGCAGGTGCGTCGTGCGAGTGCTTGTGCACTTCAGCTTTGGTTGATGAGGCACGGGGTGCACCCAAGATATGCAGCTCGCTCTGCCTGTCAGGAAGTGAACACCCCGCAGGCAGCCAACTTCAGGGCCTGCCTGCATGTTCCAGCCAGCCCACGCCTGCTCCCCACTGCCTCACACCCTCTGGTATGCTCGCCCTGGTTTGCTACATCGCAGTAGCCCAGCGAGCGCACGCTGCTCTTCCCCACCGCTTCACTCTCATGCCTGCTCCTTGCGTCTTGCCTGCGCTGCTGCAGCCCAACGAGCGCGCGCTGCTGACTATGCTGGTGGCCCGGCTGCGCCAGATTGACGCCGATGTGTTTGTGGGCCACAACTTTGCCGCCTTTGACCTGGACGTGCTGCTGCACCGCCTGCAGCACCACAAGGTGGGCAGGGGACGGCGTTGGCACAAACATGCAAACGCTGCGGGGTATGGCGTCAACGTCAGCGCTGGGTGCGGTTGCAACTTGTGCTTGCCAGCACCACCGATGCGTGCCCCGCCTCCACCTGCACACATAGCCTCTGGCCCTGCTCTGCTTCTCGTTTGCCAACGCGCGCCCCTGTGCCTGCAGGTGCCCAACTGGAGCAGCCTGGGCCGGCTGAAGCGCAGTCGCTTCCCCAACCTGGGCGGTGGCGGCAACCAGTTCGGCGGCGGCGCCGGCGCTGGCGCCCTCTCAGGTGACTCAACCATTTGGCCGCGCCTTGCATGACCCACACCCGGCCGTTTGCACTCATGGGCGCAGCATGCTGTGACGGTACCAGCTACCCCACAATCTTGTAGTGCACACCCCCTCACCACCTCCCCGCGGCTTCTTGCCTGCCCACCCACCTGCCTGCCTGCAGTGGTTGCAGGCCGCCTGCTGTGCGACACCTACCTGGCGGCGCGTGACCTGGTGCATGAAGTGGACTACACCCTGTCCACGCTGGCGCGCAACTTGCTGAAGCAAGAGCGGGCGGAGCTGTCGCCCACGGACATCCCTGGTGGGTGGCTTCGCCTGGTTAGCTGGGTGTGGGTGGTCGCAACAGCGTCCGGCGAGGCGAGACGATGCACGTGATTTGCTGCAGCAGAACGGGCAGTATTACAGTGGAGGTGTGGGCGGCGTGGCTGGGTTGATTTGAGGTGGGGTCAGCGTTTGGTTGCTGGACAAGGCTTTCTAAGTTGCACAACTTCTTCTCTTGGCACTTAATGACCGTCCATAGTCAGCATTAACTGAGTGTATGCTGCCTTCCTGTGCCTCTGGTCTGCAGGCAAGTACGAGAGCGCCACCAAGCTGCTGCAGCTGGTGCGGCACGCGGAGTCGGATGCCTGGCTGTCGCTGGGCCTCGCCTTCTACCTCTCGGTGCTGCCCCTCACCCGCCAGCTGGTGAGTGTGCATGTGCCCCAAATGGGTGCCAAATGTGTGTAATTAGTGGGAGTACTCGGTCTCTGCTTGCCTACCAGTCTTTGCACGACTCTGCCGTCTTCTCCAGGGTTTCCACTGCCTTCCTTAGAACCCCACCGTCCGTGCTGCCCTGCCTTTTCCTCCCCAGGCCGCCCTGTCTGGCTCGCTGTGGGGCAAGGCGCTGCTGGGACAGCGTGCGCAGCGCATTGAGATGCTGCTGCTGCACGAGTTCTACGAGAAGAAGTTCCTGCTGCCCGACAAGCTGTCCAACAGGGTGAGATGGCGGTCATGGCTGCAGCAGCCAACTGTGCATAATTGTTACAGTTGTAAGTCACATCCTGGCTGACAGATGGTGGTGCATTGCCTGTGCCACTTCCTCTTGGTGTTCGACACCCATTTTGGCTTCTTGGTGGGGTTGTGCAGGAGAAGGAGCGGCTGGCGAAGCAGGCGGCAGAGGAGGAGGGCGGAGACGGGGACGAGGAGGGCGTTGCGGCACCCAAGCCGGCGGGCAAGAAGGCCAAGGGACCGCAGGTGCGTGAGCGGGTCGTGGTGCTATGAGATGCGTTCTGGAGAGATATACCTGCGACTGTGCGTATACGCAGCTGCGGATGTCGAGCATGTTGCGCTTTGCTTTCTAACCTGAACTGCGGATGTCGAGCATGTTGCG
>JAPTJF010000598.1:15300-31641 GCA_029339195.1 Micractinium sp. NFX-FRZ
CTGCGGATGTCGAGCATGTTGCGCTTTGCTTTCTAACCTGAACTGCGGATGTCGAGCATGTTGCGTGCTTTCTAACCTGAACTTCTTCCGGCACAGTCTTTGATCACATTCGTGTGCCTCTCCCCCTGCCCTCCTCCCTTGTCCCTGCCTGCAGTACGCGGGCGGCCTGGTGCTGGAGCCCAAGAAGGGTCTGTATGACCGGTTTGTGCTGCTGCTGGACTTCAACTCCCTCTACCCCTCCATCATCCAGGAGTACAACATTTGCTTCACCACTGTGCAGCGACCCAAGGTGTGTCTTCACACCTGCACAAGCGCCAGCATGGCTGTTGAGTTTGTGCCAGTTCTCTGTCTCTGCTGCATGCCCGGCCGGGAGCCTCTTGTGCTGGAGCCTCTTGTGTGCACAGCTCGGGTGAATCTTCTGCTCACAACTAGATGATTCACAACTGGTGCAGCGACTCGATGCAAGCATGCGCTAGTGGTATCACTGTTTCTTGCTGCCAATTTTGATGCTAGTGTAGCGCCGTTAAGAAGGCACCCTGCTTGGGCTGGAGGCGACCGCCGCAGGCTTGGGCTTCTGCTTGTACGCGACTGTATAAAAGCGCGCCTAACATCGCAGCCTCCTTGCCCGCCCACGCGGCGCTCCGCCCGTCGTTGCTGCTTGATGCATGCGGGCTGTGTGGGCTCACCCCCAAACCCGTCTTTCTCGCCTCCCCTGACGTCCTTCCCTGCCCTCTTTCAAGCAGGACGGCTGCATGGCGGCGCTGCCTGAGCCCAGCGAGGAAATGGCCTACCTGCCACGCTTGATCCGCACGCTGGTGCAGCGCCGGCGGGCCGTCAAGGACCTCATCAAGACGGAGAGGGACCCGGTGAGTGTGATAGCAGTCAGTACTGACTACTTTTACAGGGGCTTGCGTGCATGGGTCAATTGATTATGTCGATTCTGGGGTGGGGATGTGCATGCAAGCTGTCTGAGGACGTCATTGAGCGAACCGTGTGTGTGTGGGGGGGGGTAAATACCGTAACGACGCGCTGGGCGTGGGGATGCGCTTGGTTGCCGTCCCATCTTGCTATAACCATAGCAGGACATGTCTGCGCGGTCTGCTTGGGGAGTGGTAAGCTTAGGGCAGGCACGCAACATGCACGCGCTAGCTGTCTGCTCCTAGGTTGCACCGTGTTGGTTTGATGCACCCTCTCCGCTCCCTTGCCCTGTGTGTGCAGGTGCGCCGCCAGCAGCTGGAGATCCGGCAGCAGGCGATCAAGCTGACCGCCAACTCCATGTACGGCTGCCTGGGCTTTAGCAACAGCCGCTTCTACGCCAAGCCCCTGGCAGAGCTCATCACATCCCAGGGCCGTGAGATCCTGCAGTCAACCGTGGACCTGGTGCAGGGCACTGTGGGCAAGGAGGTGGGCGGGTGGGTGGATGGGTGGGGAGTGGCGTTCAGGAAAGGCCAGAAAGTCCCCATAATTGTTGTTCACACAATGCGGTACTATCTATCTTCGACTTCACCTTGCTACCTCTCAGCCAGTTGCTTCTCCGTCCAATATCCTCGGTGTATCCCCCTGCTCCCGTAACCCACCGCGCTCAGGTGATCTACGGCGACACCGACTCCATCATGGTCTACACGGGGTCAGACAACCTGCAGGAGGTGGTCAAGCTGGGCCAGCAGATCAAGCGGGAGGTGAGGCAGGGGCTGTGCCGACAGGGCAAGGTGCGGGACGTTGCCAGGCCACTTGGGGTTGCTGTGCAGTGCCACCTGGCATCATCTCTCGCACCATTCCTCCGCCCACCCATTGCTTGTCACAACAGGCGACCACCATGGTTGCATGTCTGTCAACCAGAGTGAGCTCACTTGCTTGCATTGCCGTTGTGCTCGCGCGCAGGTGAACAAGCGTTACCGGCTGCTGGAGATTGAGATGGACGGCGTGTTCAAGTGCATGCTGCTGCTGAAGAAGAAGAAGTATGCCTCGGTCAAGGTGGAGGTGGCGGCAGACGGCAGCACCGTAGAGGTGAGCAGGGGAGTCATTGGCGGTAGTGGTGCACGTGGCGTGCATCGTGGTGTATGTGAATCAGGCGGCGGAGCTGCCAGGGTGGCTATGCATTCCCTCATGAATCAACATGTGGTGCATGCTGTTGCAGAGAACCGGTATTTTGATCGCCCTCTTGCCCCATTTCCCACCAAAGCAGATCATGGAGCAGAAGGGTCTGGACATTGTGCGGCGCGACTGGTCGCCGCTGTCCAAGGACGTGGGCAACTTTGCGCTGCGCGCCATCCTGAGCGGGCAGCCGCGGGAGGAGGTGGTCAACGCCATCCACGAGCACTTGGGGGACGTGAAGGAGAAGGTAGGGGGGACATGAGGCCTGGCGTTGGCAAGGCGGAGCAGGAGGTCAAACAAGACGACGTGCAGGAAGAGTTGTGTGTTGCGTGCCCCTTGTCTGGACCCCTATTTGGTTTGAGCCTCGATTGCTGGATGTGCTGGTCTGGGCACGGCACGCTGGTGTGATGAGTGCAGTTTCTTACCGTTCCCTTTCCATCTTCCTGTTTCTGGCACCGCAGGTGCTGGCGGGCCTGGTGCCCCTCAACAAGTACATCATCACCAAGCAGCTCACCAAGCGGCCAGATGACTACCCGGACGCCAAGAACCAGCCGCACGTGCAGGTGGCGCTGCGGCGGCGCGCGCAGGGCAAGCAGAATGGCGTCATGGCGGTGAGTTGGGGGTGGCGGGGTTGCGGGGGAGGGGGTGGGTTGCGGGAGGGGAGAAGGACATCTGCTTGGGCGCGCACTAGCTCGGCTGCATGCAGATGCATGCATGCTTGTGCTCTGCATGCTTGTGTAGTCTACGCATTGTTACGCCCTGCACAACTTGCCAACACATGATGCACGTTGCCACATGCCACACGCGCACGCACCTCTCTCCTGCAGGGCGAGACGGTGCCCTATGTCATTTGCTGCGAGGTGGACGAGGAGGGCAACGTGGTGCCGCGGGAGAGCAAGGGCCTGGCCGAGCGTGCTTTCCACCCCGAGGAGATCAACGCCAACCCGGCGCTGCGGGTGGACACAGAGTACTACCTGGCGCAACAGGTGAGGCACCGGGTGGGTTGATGTAGGCAGCGGCAGACAACTGATTTGTTATGGTTGGCACCGACACTCTCTAGCTCAGCACGTGCGATGCCTGTGGGTATTGGAGCTTCTCTGCATGTTTAATGGAGGCGAGGGCACGGCAAAGGGCGATGGCAGGGATGTTATGTTGGGGCATGAAGGAGAGCATGCGTCTGACCAACAAGAGGCAGCAGTGCTGTGATGAGCAAGTGGAGAGCAGGTGTTCCAGGCACCTGCCGTTGGCGTGGCTCACATCCCCTGACCTGCCCACGTTGCTGCTTCTGCCCGCTGCCCGCAGGTCTTCCCCGTGGTGTCGCGCCTGTGCGCGCCCATCGATGGCACCGATGCAGGCCGGCTGGCCGACTGCCTGGGGCTGGATGGCTCGCGGTACCGCCACGTGGCTGCGCAGCAGGGGGAGGCGCGGGAGGACGCCCTGCTGGCGGCAGCTGCCAGCCTGGACGACGACGACAGGTGCGCTGGGCTGGCTGCGATTGGTTTACAGAGGGCAGCCGATGACAGCTCGGGCTGCTATGCAGCAAGTGGTGCAAACTTCCCTAACTGTGCTGCGGAGATAGTTGCTGCCAAACTTCAAGCACAGGCTACTGCACAGGCTACTGCGCGAACCTCGAGCGCACTCTCCCTCACTCCCCTCTCTTCCCCGTGCAGGTACAAGGACTGCGAGGCGCTGACGCTGACTGCGTCCAATGGCACGCAATTCAAGTTTGCGGGGGTGCGGGAGCTGCTGAAGCCCAATGCCATTGCCGTGGACACCGCACTGCTGCCGCCGGATGGCATCGGCGCCCCTGCGGCCGGCGCAGGGGCCGGCGGCGCCGCTGTGCCACCGCTGTCTGCTGCCCAGGTGTCCAATCAAGTGCGGCTGCACATGCGGCGCAGCATAGCGCAGTACTATGAGGGGCGGCTGCGCAGCGACGACGACACCGCGCCCTGCGATACGCGCAACGTGTGCCTAGCGATGCGCGATGATGCGCGCCCCGGCAGCGTGCCGCCCGACTCGCGCTGCACGGGGCACATGCGGCAGGTGGTCTCCGAGGCGCAGCTCTACACGCAGGTGGGAGGGTGGGGTGTGTGCGCAGGTGTGGCATATGCATACAGCAATGGGTGGGGTGGCTTGAGGTGCATGCAAAGTGACCGGGGTCCTGGAAATATAGAGCAAGGGCACTGCAAGCAAGGCGTATGTCTATTCATTGGTTATGTATCGTCCAACTCAATGTTTCCTCACCCCATGCATCCCCTTTGCCCCTACACGTTTCCTTGCACCGCCCCGCAGCTGTCCTACTACCACCGTCTCTTTGATGTTGACGGGGTGCTGCACTCGCTGGAAAGCGGGGAGGCGCAGGAGGCAGCTGTGGAGAAGCTTGCACCACTGCGATCGGTGCTGGATGAGGTGGCAGCAGCAGCGGCAGGGGTGCGCAATAACAGCGCCTACCGCTGGGTCAACCTGGGCAGCCTGTTCAGCCTGGGCGCAACCGTGTGAACCCCCCTGGTGCTCGCACACCGAATTCTTTTGACCGCTTGCCATTGACTGCTTTGCCGGAACTCTGACTCTCTTGCACTCTCATTGTAATTGCCAACTTTGTCGCAAACATGAAGATGAGAGATGGTGTCTGATGCACTCGGCAGCCTCTGCCCAGTGGGCAATGAATGTGTTTTGCCACAGCCTGTGCATGAATGATGTTTTACCTGAATGCAACCCCACTTTGGTCGAGGGCGAGGGTTGCGTGACGCAGTACGGGCAGGGGCGCATCCCTCGCTTCCCTGCCATTCCCTACTTCTAACCTCCCTGGCCCCCTGGCCGCCTGGCGGCATTCCTTCTTCACCCCATTCTTCAACCCTCAGATGGCCGCTTCCGCGGTTGGGTGAACCCTGCCGGGTGCGAGCGCTACGGCATCCCGCAGGACTCGGACGCCGCCTGGGAGGCGGGCGGCGGCGGCAAGTTCAGCTTCAAGATTGACAAGAAGGGTGAGTGGGTGGGTGGGTGGGTGGGTGGCCCTACAGTGGGTGGGCGGGTGCAGTGGGTCGGTGGGCAGAGCCTACGCAGAGTTGGAGGAGGCCGGGAGATGTGGGGCCACAACAGCCACCCAGGTGCCTCTTCAGGCCTGCTACTGCCCTGCCTATCCCTGGCCTGCCATTGGGCGGTCGCCACCACGGCTGCCCACCCCTCCACGTCTGCACCCCCCGCTGCCGCCAATGCAGCGATCCCGTCGGGCCTGAAGGGCCGTGGCTGGAGCGATGCACGCGCGTTCTCGCACACCCAGCTGGTCAAGAACCCCAACGCCTACTTCTACCGCCACGTGGCGCCGCACGAGCAGCAGGTGGGCGTGGTGAGGTGTGGCGTGGTGGGTGTGGGTGGTAGCGGCCGGGTGTGCAAGCACGCCGGGGCATAGCGGGAGTGCTGATTGATTGCATGAAGAATCAAAGTTGGGAGCAGGGTGAGCGCAGGCCCGTCTCTAGGTGGCCCGCCTCCCCCAAGCTCCCACTGGCCCACCCTCGCCTATGCCCGTTTCTGCATGTTCCCCCAGGCCCGCTCTCGCCTATGCCCAATTCTGCCTGTCCCCCTGCCCCGCCCTGCAGGCGCAGGGGGAGTGGACGGAGGAGGAGCACCAGCTGTTTGTGGAGACGGCGCGGCAGCACGGCGTGGGCGACAAGTGGGGGCTATTTGCCTCCTACTTGCCGCAGCGTGTGGGATACCAGTGCAGCGCCTACTACAGGTGACGCACAGCTGGGCTGGGATGGGCTGGGGGTGCAGTGCGGCTGGGAGGCAAGGAGGCAGCAGCGGTACGGGCAGGAGTGCAGCACAGTCGCGCAGGCAGGCAGGCAGGCAGGCGCACGCGTGTGCTGGATCCTACTGCAGGCAACACTTCCTGACACCTGGACCCACCCCGCCCGCCTGCCCCGCTCCTGGCCAGCCTTTCCGCTGCCCACCTGCCCCCACCCTCCTGTGTTGCCGCCCACGATGCCATGCAGGGATGTGATCATCCCTCAACTGTGACCCAGGTGTGCCGCCGCCCGCCCCTCATGCTGTTTGCGCAGGTCTGCTGATTTTGAGATTGTGCGGCAGATCAAGGTGCGTGCGCGCATGCACTCAGTTGGTGGCAGCATGCACTGGCTCTGTGGCAGTATTGCTTCATGGGCCTCCACTGCACTCGTTTGCTTGCACACCAGCACAACAGCTGTCGCATGTGGAGCGCTGCAGCAACATGCAGCAGTGCCCTACAGCAGTCAGCGGGCGCCACCTCCCAGTCCGTGCCGCTGCCGCTGCTGCTGCTGCTGCTGCTGCTGCTGCTGTGGTTTCTGCTGCCGCCGCCTAGTTTCAAACTCATCAGTCTTACTCTAGCAGGCCCCAGCAGCACATCTCGTGTGCCTCCCTCCTGCAGGTTCCGCCAGATGTGTCCCCACCCCTGCCAGCACTCTTCTACTGCAGTGTTCACCCTTAGTGCGGGGAGCTCTGCCCACCGCACCCACCCCGCCTTGCTCTTTCCCATCCTGTGCACCATACCAGGGCAACTGCGAATGGAACACATGTCTGCGCTGCCTATCGTGTGTGTCACACGTCTAGGCTGCGCTGTAAACAACTGAGATCGAGCATTATTGAGAACAGGGCGAGGCGCAGGATGTATGGAGGAGAAGCTGCAGATGGGTGCCGAGGCGGCATGCCAGCACCAGCAGGCAAAACTAGCTTAACAGTTTGGGCGGCAAGACTGGCCTCGCAGGCCTCTAGCTGTCGCTGCTGCTGCTGAGCCGCTGCTCCCTCCTCTGCCCGGCCAGGTACAGGCCCTTGGCGTACCAGGCTTCCCAGCAATCAACAGCAAGTTTGCCTCCCATTGCGCCCAGCGTCGCGTCCTTGCAAGCGTCGTTCCACGTGCTCACAGTGGGCAGCGGCACTCCGCTCATGCGCGCTGCTGTGCAGAGTGCGCTGACCGCAATCCAGGGGAGGAACACATACTTGATATGCGAGACCAGAGCCTTGCCTTCTTCAATCTTGTCCATGTACTTGTCATATTGCTCCTTTGTGAACTCAGCCGGCTGCATGGACAGAAAGTGCGTCGGAATAATTCGGTCCTGTTCCCAACTGAATGTCTGCTGACCGTCCCAGTGCCCGCTGGCCTCCCTGCCCGGGCGGGGGGCGGCCGCCGGTGCCCGCTGGTGCGCGCCTGCATGGCAGCTGGTCCCCTCTGCCTCGGACCCCATATTTATGATCTATGAACGTGTGTAACATGTTTCGAGCCAATAAAGCGAGCTAGAAACGCCATCTGGGCAGCTGAGCAGGGCCCGTTCCGGGCCCGTTCGGGAAGAACGAGGTGCCGTTCCCCACCGTTCCCGCTATCTGTTCGTGACGAACGAGGCAGGAACGGGGCAGGAACGAAACCCGGAATGGGCGAATTATTCCGACCCAGTGGGGTCGTGAGCAGGGCTATCAAGATCCACTCTCAGATTTGGTGGAGATGCCGATCACTCGGAGCAGGTTGAAAGGGAGCAGACAACGTGGGGATGGTACTGCTGACGCCAGCTATCCTCAGAGTTCACATGCCCCGTTCCATTGGCCCTCCCCCTCTGGCTCCTGGCCAGCCGCCAGCCACCCCACATGTGACCCCACCTTGCCGTCTCCAACCCATTCAAACCTCCCCGCCCACCCACACACACGGTCTTGTTATGACTCCCCCTGGCGGTGATCCGCACAGCCATGCGCTGGTGCCACGCAGGGCTGCTGCTAAATGCATATGCTAGGCTTGACCAAGCAGAATTGCATGCAAGAGGTAGCAAGGCGGTGGTGAGATGCAGCGCACCTTGCGCCCCTTGCAGCGCCTGTCGAAGGCTGCATCAAACATGGCGTGGTCAGGGAGCTTGGCAAACTTCGCTGCCAGCCTCCTCCAGCACGTCAGTAGCAGAGGCAGCAGCAGCAGAGCAAGCATTGCCAGCGTGCCTGTGACAGGCCACCCAGCTGCCTGCCCCAGCACTGCGACCAGCGGGCAAGCTGCCTGCGCAGTCCCGAGTACGTTCTGCAGCGCGCCAGGGGCAGGCGGCGCCTCCTGTGCTGCCGCCGCCTCAGGCTGTGGGCCTGCCTGCTGTGCTGCCGGTGCCTCAAGCAGAGGGCCCACCTTCTTTCCGGGCCCGTTTGACTTTCCAGCGTGCGGCTGTACGCAGTGTACCGCCTGTGCGCCCGTCGCAGCTCCCTGCCGGTTTCAACCTGCACTGCTTGGGGGGCAAGGCTTTGCAGTCTAGCTTCCAACGGGCTTGCCTGTCTGGGTGCCACAGCTGGGCCTGCAGTTGCAGCCGCGTGCGCAGCCATGATGCTGGTGTGCGGTGGCGCCCATGTGTGTGCCCGTCCCCAAACTGCTGCCACATTTCCCCCTATGTTGTCAATAGACGTCCTAGGCCTGGTTGTAACATAGATGCTCAGTCAAGCTAAACAAGCATGGTGACCAGCAGGGGTCGTAAAAGCATGGGTAGGGGTCCTGACCCCCTGCCCGGGGGATGACGCACAGGAGGGGCGACAGGTGGGTGAACCCCTGCTGACGGGTCGTATTTGACGCGGACCGCTCTCATAGAGGACCTATCTTGTCTTACTTGCACGCGTAGGTCTCTTGTCTTGCTGCGCCTTGTTTTCAGGCAAGCAACCGAGAGCATGTCCGCGACTGTGACAGGCTTCCGCATGGTGCCGCGAGGTGCCCGCTCAGCCGGCCTTCGAGGTGCAGGTTCGTGGAGGGGGAGGAGGGGACCTAGTTCAGGCCTGGTGCTGCGCTCCCACCTGCATCACTTTCACCCACTCTACGCTCTCCCTCCTCCTTGTGCAGGCTTCCAGGCGCTTCACAGGTTCGGCCTGCGCCGCAACACTGCGGCAGCGACACCGCCGGTGTCGGTGCCGTCGCCGCAACGAGACGCACCGCCGCATGTGCAGGCGGGCGGCAAGCAGGAGCACGGCGCCAAGTGGGAGTATGAGCCGGGGGAGGAGACGCTGCGCAAGCTGCTCACCAGCGGCATGTTACTGGCTTTTGCCGCCCTGTTTTTCTGGCAAGGCTCCATGTTCAGTTCCGCTGTGTCCACGGTGTCCGCCTTCCTCAACCTGTTCATCCTGTGAGCGTGTGGTTGTGGTTTGCACACCTCGGGTCGGGCGGGTCCAAGCTGTCCTTGGAGATGAATGCGGGGCAGGTTACTTGTTCTGGATGCCTGAATGCTCCGTTCGATGGCGTCCATGCCCTTGCTTCATCATATCAATCCACGTCACGCACTTTGGCTGCAGATGAAGCGAGACTTTGAGCAGTCGCGCCATGAGCACAGGTGAGCACCCGCGTGTTGGTGTCTCAGCAGGGGAATGCAGGGCAGGGTTGCCCAAGAGGCTGTTCAACTCCTGGCCCATAGATGCGTGTGCCTCCTGTGTTGTCCGCCCATGCCCCTTGTCAACTGTCCCTCTTGTTTGCTCCGCAGCCTCGTGCACCCATACGTTCGGGCCCAACGTGGAGCACTGCTGGAGACGCATTGCTGCCCACACCTATGCCATGGCACAAGCCTGGAGTGCTGCCACCTGCCCCACCCATGTCCAGTGAGCGCAGCCAGCCTCTGTGCCAGGCGGCCCCTCCTCTAGTTTCTTGCTTCGCTCGCAGCCCGGCATGTACAGAGCCAGCGCTTTGCTTGTACTGTAGTTTGATGTGTCCCTCTCGTCCCTAAGGCGCTCTTGCCCTGCCATACTCAACCTTCACACGTTTTTAGTTTACTCAACCTTCACACGCTTTTCAGTTTTTAACAGCGCTTTCAGGACTTGCATCCCAGGGAGCACTCGGCAGCTGGCAGGTGCCAGGCGGCACAGACCCCAGTATGTTGGTGGTGTTGCATTGCCCCACAAAACTGCGGCAGCAGTGGCAGGGATCGTTTTGGGGTGTGGCAGAGCCCCCAATGATTGGCAGCGGCTCCCTGCAGCCTGTCATGTGCCTGCTCAGCCCTGCCAGCAACCCCTCAACCTCTACTGCTGCCAGGCAAGACCCTCAAGAAAGTCCTGCGCCTTCTGCCTGCACCGAGCTTCCCTCTCAATTGTGATCGCAGGCGCTGCAGCTGCAGCTGTGCTGGCCAGCCCCTCCTTCGAGGCGTGCCTCTCCCCTGCTCTGCATCTTGTGCCCGAGCTGCGCGCATCATTGGCCCCTGGCCTCCCCTCAGCCCTCCCGGGGCTGCGGTGAGTGCTTGCCATGGGCGATTACAGACCACAGACGCGCAGACAGAATTGGCGCGGCGGCGCGCGCCCAACGCGCCGACCGCCCGCTGCTGCCAGGACTGGCAATGCTGTGTGCACTGTCAGTACCAGGGCGGATGGTAATGCCTGTTGCCGTTGCCTGGTGCTGACATCGTCTGTCTGTCTCCCCTTCACCCTGTGCCATCTCCCCCCTGTCGCCGCTATGCACATGCATTCTGCATGCTCACGCCAAGTGCTCGTGCCATGATGCTGCACGTGCTGTGGTGGATGCGGATGCAGCTGAAAGCCAACGGCTCTGTTGCTCAGTCGCTGCATTGGCCCTCCCCCTGCCTTGCCTCGTGCCGCTGCTGAGCGTCTGGGGCAACTGCCCCACGCCTCTGTCAGCCATGCTTTGAGAGACCATCCCGCCTGCCTGCCTGCCCTCCTGCTCAACCCTCAACGAGTGGTGCACGCCTGCAGCCAGCTAGCCACCCACTCCAGCTACCTTGTAAATGCATGTACATGTCACCCCACTTGGTTTTGCCGGCACTGGCATCCAATGTAGCATAGCCCGCTTGCCCTCTCTTGCTTGTGAGTCCCAAACCACCCAGGTGAGCACCCTTGAACCACCGCCACCGCCGCGTGCTGCCCACTGTTCTCCCACCCATTAAGGGCCTGCGCCGGAGTAGGGCCGTCCCATGGGCGGCGGCCCATGGGGTCTGTATCCTTACCGTTTGTGCTTGCTGCAACAAACGTTCATGATTAGTAACAGGCGTAGCAGAGGGGATGGAGATGGTGCTCCCGCCATGCAGAGAACATCTCCAAGGGTAAACAGACCTCATGTGCTGCCGTTGACAGCGGCGGGCACACCCAGTCCCAGGCTCGCTTGCCGGTCCATCCAGCCGTTGTAGCTAAGCCTAGACACCAGCTGGCGCAGTGCAGGGGCGTGCTTGAAGCGCCCCGACTGGACCAGCACATAGAACAGCTTCTGCTTGAGCTTGGACTGCTTGCTGATGGTGCGCAAGCTCTCCGCTGCGCCCTCCAGGTTGCCGTCAGCCACACGCTGCACGAGCATAGCCAAATATTCTTTTGAAAATCAAGATTATTGGTGTCCAAAAGGCAAAACGAACGCATGTCGAGCTCGCCCAGGCAGCCACGCAAAGCAAGCAAGTGCAGGCAAACAAACCAAAGTTAAGCAGACTTGAAGCAGTTGCGCACCTGGATGAGGGCACACAGCTCGTGAGCGCGCTTCAGGATGTCCTCCAGGTGCAGCATGAGCTGCTTCATGTCCAGGAAGGCCTGCAGGATTACATTACTACTTACATTACAAGGGCACTCCAGGGCACGGCCAAACATGACTACTGTATGCTTGCTGTCCTTCATTCTAATTCTCCACTTTCTATGAACGACACCGTCTTTCTGCATGACCTCAAACCTGTCCGTCCCTCGATCAATCACCCAAAACCCCACCTGCGAGATAAGGCTGGCCACATACTGGCGGTGCGCGGCATCAGCAGCACTGAAGTCCCGGGCCCCCAAGATGGTGGCCCGCAGCTGTGAGAAGCTGGCATCCACCACATCCATGGACAGATAGAGTGTCATGTTGCTGCAGGAATTTGGGAGGAGACGGATGAACATACTTAACATGAACCGATCCAACATGGCGGTACGGCGGGGGAGTGTGTAACAAAAGACATACTTGTGAAGGCCCCAGCGCAAAGAGTAAACAGAAATATTGCTAAGCCAGCTTGATCACTCTGCAAATACCTACAGCAACAAATAATCTCAAGCATGCACGCCACCCACCTGATAAAGTGATGCTGCTGCAGGCGCTCCTGTGACAGCGCAGATCGCAGCGCGGCGGGCACCCGTGGCAGGGTGTCATCCTCGGGCTTGCGGTGGTGCAGCCCCTGCAGATTGCGGAGTACGTGTTGGTAAGACATTGCCAAATAAACCACATGCTCTCGGCCTGTCCTGGAGCAACGCTTGTCAACTGGTCCTTGCTGTCCAGCTGCAGCTGCCGCATCCTCAATGCACCCTTGGCCTCACTTGCAGCGTTGCCCACGCCTCCTCCAGTGCCTGCTGCACGCTACGCAGGCGGAACATGTGCTGCCACAGAGCCCCGTATTTGCTGAGGACCTGCAAAGCAGAATAGAAAACACATGCACGCTTGAAGTGTATACTGCTTCATACGAAGCCAACCCCTGAACAGCCAGCTGGCAATCGAAGTTGCGATTGGCAATGTTTCCTACTCAAACTGTACGCGTGCCAGCACCCCTCCAGCAGCGCACCTCTGGAGGGAAGAGCAGCTGCAGGGGCCACTCCACAGCGCATTCCAGGAACAGACCGTCCCAGGCGTCGCCCCGGGGCACGGTGACTGAGGTACAGCGTGCAGGGTGCCACAAAGGCGGGCCGCCCTCGCTCTCAGGCTGCTGGGCACGGTCAGCAGGCTGCCAGCGCAGCACCATGGCTCCAAACAGCGGGTCCATCTCAGCAGTGCTCTTCAGGGCCGACTGTTGGAAGGCCAGAGCAATGTCGCCCTCGGCAGTGTGAGGCTTGGGCTCCCCCGACAGCAGGGGCCGCGCCTACAGCACGCAAAGAGGTTGTCAGTGCGCTAAAACAGGTGTGCAGAAAAAAGAACATTATTCAAGACATGATTCGAGAGGTCTGCAAGCTAGGAGGCATAGAGAGCAGCCTGGACGTGCTCTCGTCTTTCAAACACTGGTACTTGCTATTGTGAGTACTAAACACTTTCCGCCGGCCTGCAAAGGGCAAGCAGGCCGGTGCAGCAGCGCTGCAGTGCATCAACCGACATAACGGCCAGCCCCTCTAGCCGCGCTGCCCATGCTGTCCCTGCCCGCCTCACCTCATCCAGGAACTGCTGGTAGAAGTCTCCGCGTCCCAGCAAGAAGTAGCTCTTGATCGCTTCAAACTGGCCAATGAGGTCGCAGCGGTGCTGCACAAGGTCCCACAGCAGCGCAGATACCTGCACTCCAGGTTTGGCAGACACCGAGGCGTGGGAACATGTGTCTGCATGCACCTGTCTGCACTCCCCCGCGTCGGACACCTGTCCTGCTCAGCGCACACACACATGCACTCCCTGGAGACACCCTCGCACCTTGGCCCGCATGGTCTCGATGCAGTGGTCAAAGTGCACGGCGCTGAACGCCTCTGCAGCCTGGAGGTCATGTAGCGCCTGCGAGAAGCCCAGGATTTCGGCGTGCGCACGCAGAGCCTGGTGCGAGGCAGCGGAGCTCATGGGCTGCTTAAGCACCCGTACTGCCTTTCCAATGAAGAGCACCGCCTCGGCGGTGGGCAAGGACACAGCGGGCGGCAGATCTGCCAGCGAAACCTGCACGGCAGGCAAGGGCAGGCCCCATGGTGGGGGACACCAGGGCGTCAGGTTTGCAGGCTGCCACTGTATATGCACAATTGAGATACAGTCAGCGTGCATGCACACACAGTTCCCCCCCGCTCCCTGCTTCTGCCAAGTTGCAGTGTCCAGGAACAGGAATCATGCATGCGCTCACCGCAAAGCCGTCATGCCACTCGAGTGGCTCCCAATCTGTGCCGCCAGTGCCGTTGCCCGCCGCGCCCAGACGCAGCGGGGAGGGCGACACGGCCCCTGCCCGCTGCTCGCCGTTGCTGCCGCCGGAGACATCTCGCCGCTGGATGAAGAACTCGCCTGCCCGGTCCAGCAGCAGGCCGTGCACCAGCCAGGACTCCAGCTGCTTGAACAGCACCTGGCGGCAGTGCCACAGCAGGCGCGCCGCGCACGACTGCACGGCCGGTACGCCGCTGTGCGCGCGCAGCTCCAGCGCGCGCATCACCGCTGCGCCCGACAGCCCCCGGCCCTCCACTTCGCCTACCAGCGCCGCCGCCTCGGGCAGCAACACTTCCCACTCCAGCAAGAACTGCTGCACCGTCAGCAGCGGCGGTGGTGCAGGGAGATGCAGCAGGTGCGCCTCCACAGCCAGTACAGCGGAGCGGTACACGTCCAGCAGCTCGGCCACGCCGTTGGCCAGCGCCAGGCGGTACAGGCTGGGCAGGGGGTACAGGCCGGCAACGGCGGGGTGCGGCACGCTGGATGCCGCGCCCTGCGCCTCCACAAACGCCTCCAGAGCGGCATAGTGCGTGCCCAAATGGGCCAGCCGGTTGAGCTGCTCCCTGCGTGCAGCAGGAAGTAGGAGGGGCCACGGGCTGGGGCGTTGAAGGAGCAGCAGCCCTGCCACCGCTGCTGTGGCTGCTGTTGACATCACCTGTGAAGCAGCACCCATCAAACCACAATGCGCATTCGTAGGCTCACCGCTCCGGCGGCGTCACCCAGTCCACCGCCTCTGCCAGCGCAATGTCTGAGCCACGCAGCTGGAAGGCATCGCCGGGGCTTCCTGTTAATGCTAGCAGCAGCTCGGGGTACAAGTTGGCGGCCATGGGGCGGTGCGGTTCTGGCGGCGGCGGTGCAGCAGCGGGGCTGGAAGCGGCGGCGAGTTGGGGGGATCTGGGGTCCGCAGCGCTGCTCAAAAGAGTTTGGGATCGACTGCACTTTACATGGGCGGCGCGTGGTCGCCTGGGCCAACGCTGGTGCGGGAAACGAAAAAGCAACGCGTGCAAGAGAGCTTGTCAGTCCTCCCAGCAGGTGACGATCACACCCCGTAGGAAGATGCACACCACCTGACACGCACGAGAGGCCTGTTTTCTGTTCCCGCTCTCCGTGCTGGGCGTGCTCAGCCTCAGCCATCGCCCTCAAACCCGCAATTCCCGCCCTCTCGACCTCTCCTCCGGGCGCCATCGCCCCAAGTTGTTCGACCCAATATATGAGAGGGCTCGCAGCTGCCCGCCTTGCCTTTTTCCTGCTCTTGGGGGCACCGCTCCTCTTGCTCACTTTACCTCTGTGGTTGGCACTCCTAGCTGTCGCCGCACCATTTCTGGCGTCAGCAATCTGCGTGGTCGCGGTGAGTGGCGCAGCTCGCGCTCCTGCCCGTCCTGCATCGCTCTGAACGCCCTCAGCGCCCTGCAGGGCACGCGCTCAAGCATGTAGGACAAAATAAAAATGCGCTGGAACCTCCCTGCAGGCGCTCTGGTGGCTCACTAGCGGCGCCGAGCCCGTGCCGCCGCCAGCGGTGCTGCCGCCTGCTGCCGCACCTGTGCCAGAGCCGCGTGCTGCACAGCCTGAACCGGTTGTTTCGACAGCTGGCGAGGACGCAGCAGTTGCACGGAGTGCTTTAGAAGCTGCAGCCGCCACACAGGCGCCGATAGCAGAGCAAATCCAGGCACCTTTGCCGCCGGCACACCCCGCGGAGGAGGTCGGCAACATGGCAGAGTCGTCCGTGCCCGCCTACAAGGCGTGGGTGGACCCGATGGCCAAAACAGAGGCCTTTGAGCAGCTGGAGTCGCTGATGAAGGAGCGCATCATTTTCATTGACGGCGCCATGGGCACCATGATTCAGCGCTACAAGCTGGAGGAGGAGGACTTCCGGGGCGACCGGTGAGTGCAGGGTGTGGCAGGGTTTGGCAGGGTGGTGTTAACCCGCTGAGGAGGCGAGCTGTGCAAGCCAGCCTGTTGTCAAGTGTTGAAGCTTCATCTGGATGTGCACTTACCTGCTGCTGCTTCTGCGGCTGCTGTGCTGTGCTCCTCCTGTTCAGTGGCAGCGTGCTGAGGGCACGGTTGCTGCTGCTTGAAAAGTGGGTGCTGCTAGTGTCAGCCAAACAGTGCGTCGTCTGCTGCCGCAGCACGCACACTTCCTTGTTGTAGAGGGCCTATTAAAAAAACATGATATGCTTGTCACACATGCGCCCCTGTGCAGTGCCACCAATGCTGCCGCCACTCAGCTGCTTCTCATGCCACTGCTGCCGCTTTGTTTTCCGTACTGGCTCCTTAATGATCCGCTCCGAATGATTCGCTTGCTTGAGGCTTTGTGTGGCCCCATATTCTGGCGCTGCAGGTACAAGTCCCACGGCCACGAGCTCAAGGGCAACAACGACATCTTGGTGCTGACGCGGCCCGACGTGATTGAGGAGATCCACACTGCCTACCTGGCGGGGGGTGCCGACATCATTGAGACC
>JAPTJF010000599.1:0-31604 GCA_029339195.1 Micractinium sp. NFX-FRZ
GATGCTCTTCACCATGATGGCCCCGCCATGATGCCCCCGCCATGATGCTCTTCACCATGATGCTCCCGCCATGATGCCCTCGCCATGATAACCTTCACCATGATGCACCCCCGCCATGATGCACGTTGCACTCTGCATAATGTACCCATGCCTACGCCCGCAAGAACAGCTCTTTAACTTGACTGACTGTGTCCGTCACTTGCACTTGCTCGCTTTGCAGAAAATCTAGCACCTCTAAATGATTTTAAATTTAAACACCTCGTTCTACTTTGTGGCAGCATGTTGGTGGCGCCCTGTGTGCTGCGCGCGCACATCCATGCTAGCTCAGGCTGAAGAAAGAGGGGTCGAACTGCGGCAGTGGCAGTGCCCCAGCGCCCATGCCAACGCCGGCTTCTGCCAGTGCCTCAGCTACGCCTGCCTCTGTCGTCACGCTTGCGGCTTCTGCCGCGTCACCGCCCCGCACGGGCCCCTCTGCTGCTGCCGACGCCTGCCGGCCCTGGCCCAGCCCAAGCTCCTCGATCTGCTGCACCACAGCGTCCAGGCCACCCAGCGGCCCAGCGGGCAGGCTGGCAGCTGCCGCCGCCACCGTCACGCCTGCGCCATTGCTGGCTCTCAGCACGTGCCCGGCGCGCGCCACGGGTGCAGTCACTACTATCGCCTTGCTGCTGCTGATGGCATTCTCATCCACCAGCGCCGCCAGCGGCACAGCTGCTGCTGGTGCAGCGGCGGCCGGGGTGCTGGTGGCAACCTGCGAGTAGGAGCCAGAGCAGGAGAGTGGCAGGATTATTGAGCGCCAACAAGCCATCCGTAATAAGGCACTATACAGCTGGCAGACTTGAGCTGCAATGCAGAGCTGCTCTGCTGTTCCCCATGTCCAGGCAGGCAGGCAGGCAGGCAGCAGGTGCTGTCTCCACCCAGCTGGACTGCCTCCACCCACCAGCCCACCAGGCAGCCTGCTGAGCTCACCCGCGACTTCTTGGCGTGGCGGAAGATGCGGGCCACCTCCTTGCCGGTGCTGCCGCCCTCCTGGTCCAGCGCCTCCTCCAGCTCCCCCCACTTGCGCTTGTTCTCAGCCAGCTCCTATGGGATGGAAGGGAGGGCAGAGGGGGAGGAGGGCAGGCACAGCACAGGCGGCACAGTGGGGGGACAGGCGCAGTGTGGCGGGCTGGCAACCAGGCAAGGCGACACAAGCAGGCGTTGCTGCCCAGCAGGCAGTCGGCGCACCCAGCATGGCAGCCAGCCACCCAGCTAGACGGGCAGGGCAGGCGCACTGGCAGGGTGGGCCAATTGCTAGGGCTGCAAGCACTCACCGCGGTGTTGGCATTGGCAGCCGCCTGCGCCCGCAGCAGGCCGTGGGTGTGCTCCGCCACCGTGGCCTCCACCTGCTGCAGGCCGTTGGCCAGCACCGCCTGCCCCGTGTGCTGCCCCTGCTGCAGGATGCCCAGGCTCTGCACCATCTGCTCCTGCTTCTGCTCCACCTTGTGCAGTACCTGCGCGCCCTCCTGCTGCCCCCGCTCCAGCCCAGCCAGGCGTGCGTCCTGGAAGGAGAACACCTCCAGCGCCTGGGACACCAGCTGTCCCTGCCCCTGCTGCACACCGGCCACCAGCTCCCCCAGCTGCCCCTGCTGCTTCTCCACGCCAGCCAGGCGCTCGTTTGTGCCCTGGATGAGCGTGTAGGCTGCCACGCCGTGTGTGGCCCCCGTCTCAGCGTTGGCCAGGCGCCCCTCCAGGACAGCACCCTGCTGCTGCGCAGCCTCTGCCAGGCTGTAGGCAGCGGGGGCCCAGCTGGCAGTCGCCTCCACTGCAGTGAGACGCGAGTCAAACTCGTTGCGCAGCTCTGTGAGGGCCTCCTGGAAGCCGTCCATGCGCACGTTCAGCGCCGCAACACCCGCGCCCGCTGCAGCCGCCGTTGCCGCCGCGCGGCGCTGGTTCATGTTCTTGAGCGCACGCAGCAGCCGGCTGCTGCCCCCTGCCAGATGGTAACCCTTGAGCAGGTGGGGGCACAGCCGGTCCAGCATAGCCAGCACGGGATGGCAGATCTCGGGCAGAGGGCAGTCCAGCGCCTGTGGAGCGGGAGGAGGAGAGTATTGGGGTGGGACGGGGTGGAGGTGAGCCAGATCAGGAGCCGGGAGGGAGGAATGGTGTGAGCGAACTGGCGGAGAGGGAGATGACTGTGCCTTCGATGGGAAAGGAACAGCGGTATGGTCATGCACGGGAATTGAAACAGGAACAAAGAAATCGCAGCAGCTGTGCATGCCTGGAGCACCGCACCACCTGTCAGGCTGCCTGTGCCCGCCCGTCTTCCCCAGGCCGCCTGCCTGGACCCCCTCAAAACCATGCCCCACAACACCAAGTCATCCCAGGCGGCCCCGCCTCGCCCGCCCCTCAGGCCATCCCCCCTCCAATGCCCCACCCAAGCCGCCCACCCACCTCGTAGATCTCCTTGAGCGTGAACGCGTGGGAGGCGCACTCCGCCATGTGGTCGGAGCGGAGGCGCACCGAGTCTGCCAGGGCCGCCAGCGGGTTGACGGGGCGCTCAAACATGCCGTACTGGTCGTTCAGCTCGCGGCAGGCGTCCACGGCGGTGAGGCCGATGAGGGAGCCCACCCGCAGGCGCTTGCCCAGCTCCTCGGTGCCCAGGCCGGCGGTGCAGAAGTAGTTGGGGACGCTGCAGGGGAGGGAGGGGGAGGGAAGCAGGCAGAAGGCAAGTGGGGAGCGGGTTGGTGAGGGCAAGGGGAGCAGGAACAGTGGGAGTGTTGGGGAGGTGGGGTGACAGCGGGTGGGTGGAGGTGCAAAGAGTGGTGGGAGCAGGGAAGATGAATCGAGGTGAGAGGATTGTGACGGCAGGGCAGGACGAGGGTGGCAGTGCTGCGGCGTTGGAGGGGAGAGTGTTGGGAGGAGGATCGGGCAGCACACAGCTGTGGAGTTGTGCTGGTCCCATCCGCTGCTTGGGGGTCCCAGCACAAGTGGACGTGGTGGGCAGGCAGCAGGCAAACCAGGCCGGCTGCCGGCTGGGATAAGAGATCGGAGGCTGACAGGCGTGAGCATCCCACTGACCAGCCAGGCGCTGCTCCCCAGGCACTGCTTGCCAGTGCGTGCGGGGCACCTCACCTGGCGGCAGGCACATCCAGCAGCAGCAGCGCCAGCGCATCACTGCTCTCGGCTTCCGCCCCGTGCAGCGCAGCGGCGGCTGCCGGGAAGGAGGGGGAGTCGGCGGCGGTGAGGGCGGCGCCACGGGCGGAGCAGAAGGAGAGCAGCGTCGGCAGCTTTGCGCGCTGAGTGGAGCAGGCAGCGTCCTCCAGCGCCACCAGCACCAGGAAGTCCGCGGGGTCAATCTGCGGGACGCAAGAGAGGGGGGTTGGGTGAGGAGGCAGGGTTCAGGAAATTGACTGGCGTGCCGGTTAATGAGGTGGGGTGCAAGCAAAGCTGCACTGGCACGCACAGGTTGACCGGTGCCTAGCAGTCCTTTTTTACCCGCACGCCACCCAGGTCGTGCCGCAACATGAACATGAAGGAGGCCAGAGACCCACTCACCCCATGGCGCACGCAGTAGGTGGTGATGGCATCGGGCAGACAGTCCACAGCGTGCCCGCACGCCGCAACTGTGGCGGCCGCCGTCACTGCCCCCGCGCCTGCGATGGTAAGGGAGCAGCAGGGGGACGGCGCAACTGAGGTCAGACTTTGCACATGCTGGCAGCGCGCGTCGTAGCGGTCGGCTGATGGGGAGTTGACGGCCACCGCACCCCCACGCTTCAAGCCAAGCCCCACCCAGCCCACCTCCCTGCCCCATCCCACCTCGTGCCAGCTCGTAGAGGGGCGCCACCTTGTCCATTTGCTTAGTCAGGCACCCATCAACGCCCTCACGGGTGCGCCGGTGCCCCTCCAGCCCGCCCACGGCTGCAGCAAGTGCGCTCATCTGCCTGGCCCCCGCCTGCAGGTTGCCAGTGACACAGTCCAGGTCTACATACTCCCGGTACAGGCACTTGGTGCCGCCCTGCTCAAGGAACCGCTGGCAGTCCAGCACGCCGCTGTTGATGTTGTCCTGCGAGGGGTGGGCAGGCGCGGGGGGCAGCCCGGTCAATGACGGGTGGCCAGGTGGGTGCTGCCGCGCGCCCCAGAACAGGGCGAGGTGCATCTGCATCTGCCAGGAACCCCCAGCCACGTACCGTGTGAAAACCTTTTAGGACAACACACGCCCGCATTGTAGGGGTTGCCTCCCTGCATCATACACGCAGAGTGAAGATGTCAGCGGCAGCGGCAGCGGCACCGGTGCAGGGCAGGTAGCGACAGCGGGGCACGCCGTTGGCTTTACGGGGCACGCCGTTGGCTTTAAGAGCTGTTGTCAGCCGGCGGTAGGCGGGACAGCTCTAGCGCCCTGCTAAGACGAGACAACCGCACCTGCCGCCGGCGGGTCCGCCTCTGTGGCCCTTGGCCGTCACAGAGGGCCAGGATGCCGCGTGTGGACAATTGATGGAGCAGCGGCCAGCAAAGGTGAAGAAGGCAGGCGCAAGGGTCGGTCTGTCGGCAAGCCAGCCCAGTTGGCCAAGTTGGCGCGAAATGCAGTGTGCGCGTGAGCTGGTGTTGTACAGGGATGGAGCGCTGGGATGAGAAAGATGGGCTGCGCAGGGGCACGTAGACAGCGGCGCTGGTGGGTGCTGCAGCTCCAGGGGCTGGGTGCAAGTGCTTGCACCTTCTCTCGATTAGCATCCAACAACCCGCGTTATAAGATAGGCAGAATACTCACAGAGCCATATCAAAGGTTTGTTTGTGACAGGGTGGCGACCTGTGCCAATTTGCTGCTGTCTGCTCCTCTGCCTGCATCATGCCCGCACGTCTCCCTTCATTTCCTTCCGACCTCGAAAACAAAGCAGGCTGAACACGTTTCGTCACAAGCACAGTTTTGCGTTGTAGGTGAGCAAATGTGTGATGGGTGACAGGGAGGACGGGTGCCGTTTGCGAGGCCGGGGTGGCTCCCGGTGTGGGCGCCGGGGTGGGCACCGTGGTGGGCACCGGGGTGGGCACCGGTGTGGGGGGGTGGGGCGAATAGAGGTATTGAAGGGAAGAGCGTTAAGGCGGATATGTTTGATTCAATCGAAGTGTGCAGCGGGTATGGTGAATGGGGGTGGATGAAGGCCGCCTTTCGTGTGGCCGGTGTGGGTGCCGGTGTGGGCGACGGTGTGGGCGCCGGGGTGGGTGGCGGCGTGGGTGGCGGAGTGGAGGGCAAGGTTGGGGTCAAGGGCGGTGTCGGGGATTCACTTGGTTATTCAGAGTGTGCAGCGGTTGTAATGGAAGGGGGTGGAGGATGGGTGCCATTTGCAAGGCCGGGGTGGCTCCCAATGTGGGCGCCAGTGTGGGCGCCGATGGGGAAGAGACGGCCAGCCAGCAGCGTGGCCAGAAGAAATGTCCCTGCATGGTGCATCTGGGTGCTTATGCATCCTGGTTGTCGGTTGCACCTGCAGCAGCTGCGCGCAGCTGGGAGGAGGCTAAGTAGCAGGGCCCCCGCCACTGGCGGCGACGGCGGCGGCGGCTGAGGCTTCCAGCAATGGCATTGCTACTTCTTGTCGGCATGGCATTACTGTATTGAACGCAAGGCCAGAACACGCAATCAACCGCCCTATTGCGCAGCCCATTTTCGGCGCCCGCAACTTTCCACTGCGGGCGCCTTGAGCCAGCTCTTTCGACTTTGGGCAGTATATGTCCGTTCTTATTGCGGTGATTGTGCTTTGTGACCTGCACAACCCTTTTGCGGCTGCCACTGTCCCCCCGATCGCTCCTGTGCTCGCTCCGTTTGCTGGCTCGCCGCCCCCCATTCGGGTACAGCATTAGTGTCGGCGCCGGTTGAGCGGCGACCCGCGCCGGTAGGCCAGCAGCTGCGAGGCGGCGGCAGGAGGGCAGCGCGGCGGCACCGTGCCTGACGGACAGGAGAGAGCCACACCACCTACAGGGCAGCCAGGACGCAGCCCGGTAGTGTATCTCACCCCACTCCGCAAATCAAAGCAGCGGCAGTAGCAGCACTGACGGCAGGGCAGCAGCCAGGCAGGCGATATGGCGGCAGCAGCGGCGGCGGCAGCGGCGGCAGCAGCCGATGTGGAGGCAGCACTAAAGGAGGCTGACAAGGCAGTGAAGAAGCAGAAAGTGTGTGCAGCTGCCAGCATAGATGGCATTGACCGGCTGCTGCAGGTGGGTGCTGGGAGGGTGGACAAAAAGAGGCGCTCTTGGGTGTGCCAGATGCAGTGGCGGCGCTTGCTGGAGGGACGCGGTGCGGGGCAGTGGGGGAGGGCTGCAAATTGCCTGCCTGCCTGTCTGCCTGCCTCAGCAGCGTGCGCGCCAGTCTATGTTGTGCTTGCATGCACTCTGTATGGCATGCGCCTCTGCTCTGGCACCCGCCAACCCGCCCCGCCGTGCCCCGCTTGTGCACCGCTGCGCCCCCTGGCTGCCCCTGCCGCAGGCGCTGCAGCGTGCGCAGCAGCAGCTGGTGGGTGCGGCACCCGCTGGCAGCGGGGGCAGCACAGAGGCGGTAGAGGCGGTGCTGATGGAGCTGCAGGCTGAGCTGGCAAGTGCTGACGTGGCGGGCAGCATGACGGCAGCGACCAAGGAGCTGCACGGCGCGGTCAGCAAGCTGGGCAAGGCAAGTATTTGCTTGAAAGTACTAAGATTGCGGTGCTTGATGCACATTTTTCCTGGTTTGTATTGCACGGGGGACATGGCAGGCAGCATGAAGCAGCGCAGACGGTGGTATGCAGGGAAGCGGGGGGCAGTCTTTTGCCACCTGCCCCACGCTCTTCAATCAAACCTCTGCCTCCCCGGTCGCCCCTCCACAGATTGTGGACCGAGCGTTTGCCCAGCAGGACATCTCGCGGGCCTACCGCCCCGACCGGCCACTCAGCCAGGCAGCGCTCAACCAGGTGCAGGGGTTGGGGCGGGCACTGGCGTTTTGTTGTTGTTGTTGGGGGCCCCACACCCACAGCCCCTCCTGGAGAAGTTGTTCGATGGTGGCCTGTTCTTTGCATGCTTAGCATTGATGCTTAGGACCCAAGAGATGCTGCCAACCCTCCCACCTTGGCGTTGCGGAGCGCTTGCGTCCACAGGGCATGCCTGGGCTCAGCAGCCATTGCAGCGGCAGCGAGGAGGCACGGCGTTCCCTGCCTGACACCGCTGTCCATGCCTCTTTCTTGCAGGTTATCGCGGAGCATCTGTTTCACGAGGGCCTGTTCGACATTGGGCAGGTGTTCATTGAAGAGGCGGGGGTGGCGGATGGGGAGGCGCTGCGCCGCCCCTACGCCTCCATGCACACAGTGCTGTCAGAGGTGCGCTGGTGGGGGTATGAGGGGCACTGGTGGGGGGCAAAGTGCTGCTGGCAGGTGTCAGTTGCGGGGGGTGGAGCGGGCCAGGGGCACTGAGGGCAAGATGTTGCTGGCAAATATCGATTGAGCGGGGGTGGAGGGGATCAGGGGCACGGGGAATGTTCGCACAGGTATGGTGAGCGGGGCGGATGGTGAAGGCGGGCTTGAATCATTGGATGAGGAGTGTGTGTGGTTGGGTAGGGTGCGGGGGAGGGGATGGGGGCCTATGGTTACATGCACACAGTGCTGCCAAGAGGTGGGATAGAGGGGCGGGTTGTGTGGGGCTGTTGGTGGGTGGAAGAACGAGGGGTACACTGTGGGGTGCAGGTGGGTGCCTCTCTCCCGACCCACCATCCACATCGCCATGCCCCTGCTTGCTTCCTTCCCACCCCACCACTGCAAAGTCCTCTCCAAAATCCAGCGGCAGATCTGTCCCTGCCCTTGCTGTATGCAAACCGCCCCACACTTCCACCTTCCCCTTCACCTCGCCACCGCTTCCCACCACATGCGTCCATATATGTCCCCCCCCATCCCGCCAAACCCTTGTGTGCAGATCCAGCGGCACAACCTGGCGCCCGCCCTGGGCTGGGTGCGGGAGCACGAGGCAGCGCTGGCACGCCCGGGAGGCGCCCCCTCCGCCTTTGAGTTCTCCATCCACCGCCTCGCCTTCCTGACGCTGCTGAAGGAGCAAGGTGGGCGGTGCGCTTCGGTGGTTAGGTGGGGTGTTGGGCGAAGGCTACCAGTGGGGTGCGTGGGGCAGCACCTGCTCGGCAGCGCGTGCTGCTGTGCCCTTGCTTGTCGCGATGCTGGAGCTGAAGAGGAGGGGCGGGTAGAGGTGGGAACTGGGTGTTGCCGTTGGGCGAGGCGGGTGGCCGGGTGGGGAGGTGCTGAATCGTGCTCTGAGGCTCTGGGGCTGGGCTCAGCACACCCCGTCCTGCGCCCCGCTTCTGCCCACGCCAGCCATGCCGCGCCTCCCTGCGCCGCCACCCGCCCTGGGCACACTCTCCCCTGCCCTGCCCGGCTGCTGGCATGGCACCCCCTGATGTCCATGCTGATTTCCTGCCCCGGTTTGCTGACGTGGCGCAGGCCAGGACGCGGCGATGGGCTACGCGCGCCAGCACTTCCCTCGTTTCCAAGCCACGCAGGTGTGCATGAGCGGGTGTACGTGCGTGGGTGTTGGTGGTGATGGTGGGATGGGTGGGGGCGGGGTCAGGATCAAGCGCCGGTTCTGCCTGTAGTTGCCGCCGCTGCGTGCTGTGCGTGCTGGCCGCGTGCTGCGCCCCCATGCCAACACCCTTCCCACCCCTTCCTGCCCTCCATGCCTCTTGCTGGTGCCATCCACCCTGCGGCTGGCAGGCTTCCTGTGCCCTGCCCTGCCCAGCTTCACCCCTGCCCGCTCCTTTCCACCACGCTCCCCCCTGCCCTCTCGCAGATGCCAGCCATTCAGCGGCTGATGGGCGCGCTGTGCTTTGCGCGGCGCGCGGCGACGGGCAAGTCCAGCCCCTATGCCGACGTCATGGCCGAGGATTTGTGGGGCAACTTGGGTGAGACTTGCATACAGCTGATTGCTTCTTTTGGACTTCTTTTGGCTTCTACGCACTCACAGATCCAGCTGGCATGTTCTTGCCCTGCCCTTCCTGCATGCCTTCCCCTTGCCCCTGTCCCACCGGCCGCGTATCCCAGCGCCTGGCCAGCCCACGGCCCCTCAGCAGCCCACCCACGCCACCACCTCTACTGCTGATGCCTGGCTGTCCCTACGCCGCAGCCTGCCTTCTTTCTGCTGACAATTAACACTAGACTGTGCGTCTACCCTCCTCTTCGGACTCGTGCGCTACTTTCACACGCTGTGCCTGGAGCCTGCAATTTTGTGCGCCACTGCCGCCTGCTGCTGGGGCAGCCCCCAAGACCATTCTTTCCCAAATCTAAATCACGACCGTGCGGTGCATTGCACGCTCCCCGGTGCCACCTGCAGCCCGCGAGTTTGTGCGGCAGTGCTGCCTGCTGCTGGGCCAGGCGCAGGACTCTCCTCTGCTTGTGACGGCGGCGGCGGGCGCGGCGGCGCTGCCCACGCTGCTCAAGCTGGCCAACGTCATTTCAGACCAGATCCAGGTGGGAGCAACAAACGAAAAACGACCATGCTTGTTCTACATCACAACCAAGCGCAGTCGAACATGTTGCCCTCCTCCCCTGCTGTTCCGTCCCACACCCCTCCCGCCCACCCCACCATGCCTGCCCCTGCGCCCGTTCTGTGCCTCTGTCCCTCACCCTGCCCGGTGCAGCCCGTGGCTGAGCTGGCGGGAGCCGCCGAGCAGCTGCCCCTGGAGATCCCCCTGGGCCAGGAGTTTGTCTTCCACTCCATCTTTGCCTGCCCCGTCAGCAGGGACCAGGTGCGTGTGTGTGTGGGCTCGCTCATTCTCTACTGCACCCTGCCCCACGCTCAGCCAGGGGCCGGGCGGGTGCGGCCGCTGTCACCCATGTGCCTCTCCATCTTCGCCTGCCCCGTCAGCAGGGACCAGGTGGGTTTGCACCTCGTGGTCATGTGGTGCATGTGGTTTGCCTGCCGGGGTACGGCGGGCCCACCCAATCGGTGGCAGCCTTCACTGGCGCCGCCTGCCGCACTCGCTGTGCTCCACAGTCGCCTGGAACGTCAGCAGGGGACCAAGAGGGGTGGGGAGCAAAGGGTACCAGGGAGGGTTGGGAGCAAAACGGCAGCTGGGACCAACTGGCCGGGGCCCTCGCTCTGGTGCCCCCTCTCCCACTGCCCCCACAGCACTGCTGACCCCTTTGCCCCCCTTTCCTTTGTCCCTTTTCAACCTTGCAGAGCGAGCGGGCAACCCGCCCACTGTGCTGCCTCTGCAAATGCTGCCTCCCCCTGGTCTTCCCTCCTCTATCCTATCTCTCTGACGCACACACACCACCATCCTCTGCCCCCTGCAGAGCACTGCCGACAACCCGCCCATGGTGCTGCCCTGCGGCCACTGCATCTGCAAAGCCAGCATCTACAAGATTGCCAAGGCCCCCAACCGGGCCTTCAAGTGCCCCTACTGCCCGGCAGAGTGCACCCCCAAGGATTGCCGCGAGCTGGTGTTCCCCGACAGGGAGTGATGACGTGGCAGTGGTGCTGACGTGGCATCGGCCTGGGGCTACCTGGCATCGGCGCTGACGTGGACGAGGGTGTCGGGACGTTGCCCCGCCCCCGCTCCCGCCCAGCGCAGCTCGGAGCATGCCGCATGGAGCGGGCCGATTGCTGCTCTGCTCGTGTCTTTGTCGCCTGCCGCTGCAGCGGCTTACAATCTAGCTTGCTATGCAGGCAGCCAGTCGGCACCTCCTGGTGCCCCTCCGCCCACCCCCAACAACTGTACCATTTACTCTACCGTTTCCTCAGTTGGCCTGCTGTATCCCTGCTTGTAAGCTCTACCCAATCGGCAACTGCTGCAGTGGGACCGTGCCAAGGCGTCCTCCGACATTTGCACTTGTGCTGGCAGCCCAGAATGGCGGCGGGTGCGGCGGTTGGCCAAGCAGGCACCACCACAACTGGCTGATCAGCCCGCACGCAGGCAGCACGGTGTGAACATGCAGCAGTGCTTACACAGCTGCTGACGGCGGGTGGGCAGTGGACCAGGCCTGTACCAACGGGCTGTAGCATTTGCGTGCGATTGGGGGGCAGGTCGCTTTGGCCCTGCGGTTAGCCGCCTTGCAACCCCGGGGCACGCCTGCCTGCGCTGGCCCGCACCAGCAGTGCTCCTGCCTGGTGGCCTCCCCCAGGCAGCCTGTGGGGCCGCCAGCTTCAAGTCATCCCTCCCTCAATTGGCGTCCGGCAGGCTGAAGTCCTGGCCCATCGGGTTCTGGCACTGCCACTGCACGGCACGAGACAGGGTGGGGCCATGCCATGCAAAGCGCAGCTGAGCCACGGCCCAGCAACGGGGCATCCCGCCGCCGACGGCCGTGCAGTGCTGCACTAGTGCTGCTGCTGAAGCATGCAGAGGCGCCAGCTGTCGCAGCTGCGTTTTCAGCCTGTGACAGTCACCACCGCCCATGAGCAGCGAGGCAGGCGCAGCAGGCGCAGCGGCACGGAAGCATGTGTGTGTGTCAATGACCGCTAAGCATAGCCCCGAGCTTGCCTGAATGTCGATTGGCGGCGGGGTAGGGCAGGCGGTGCAGGTGCCGGGCCAGACGCCTTCTTGGAAGGGGCAGTAAAAGCCTTTCTCCCGGCACCACGCCGTGGCGGCTGCAGCGGGGAAGGAGGGTCGTGCATGCAGCCACATGTCGGGGCAACGGCTCCCAATACATCTCGCATGCCCGCTGGCCTTCCATGCTGTGCCTGCTGAGGCACCAGCAGGCACAGCAGGCACAGCATGGAAGGCCAGCGGGCACAGCAGGCACAGCATGGAAGGCCAGCGGGCATGCCTGGCTGGGGGTGCACCACAGAGGATTCTACTGAAGTGGCCTGGCTGCCCACCTTTTCTGGCATCCCAGCAGAGCACCCAAACCAACTCACCCACGGATGTGCTGACGATGCAGCAGGGCTTGCCCTTTTGGCCGCAGTCCTCCGGGTTCTGCATGTTTGAGGTGCTAGAGCAGCCGTGCTGGGCAGACTGTGCTGGACATGATCACAGCCACGCTGGGTACCCTTTGGTACTACCATCAGAGCCTCTTCACCTGGTACCCCAGGCCAGCAGGGCAGACGCAGCGGCAGCAGCAGCCGGGGCGCCAGCGGGTGCTGTGGGGGATCACCCCTGCTGTGGCCGCACTGCCAAGTGCCAAGCTTAGCTGGCCATGGCATGCAACCGCCTGAGCCAAGCCTCGCGCCTGCTCTGCTGCCTGCACTACAACTGGCTTGCCAAGGGGCGCTGGGTCATAACTGTGCCAATGTCCTGCACAGGCCTCCACCCACCTGGACACACTTGTTGCCGTCGCCGCAGTAGGCCCCCCTTGCGCAGATGTCGGGCACCGGCTTGTCCACGCTGATGTGGTAGAAGCTGCAGCGGGCAAAGGTCAGGGCTGGGAAAGTCGCTTGCTGAACTGGGCGACCAGCAAAGGCAGGAGGCAGCCCCCCCCTGCCTGCCCAGGCAGCGCGCTGCTCGCTGTGTGGGTACAAGGAAAGGTGGAGGAAGCGCACCCGGGGCAGCAGTCCTGGCCGGCCGCGCCGCAGGTGGAGTTGGAGGGTAGCTTGATGCACTCTGGGGGGCACGGCGTGCAATTGAGGTAGGACAAGATGAGTTGGTAATCGATGCAGACAGTTGTGAAGCAGGGCAGCTCTGTGCACTCTTAAGGGCCAGCAGAGGCAGTGGCAGGGTCGCTGCACAGGCACTCGAGCAGGCAATGGCAGCCGTGTGAAGCAGCGCAGCGCAAGGCTAGCCACGGCAGCAGCTGCCGTCTTGGCTGCAAGTCCAATCGAGTTGAGTGCAGCGGGCCCTGCCTCACCTGATTCGGTGACTGAGCTGCTGGGTGCAGTGCACAGCACATCTGCAGCAGGAGATAAGAGAGCTTTATGGTCAGCAGGTCAGCAGGAGGAGGCAGGAGGCTGTGGTCGGTAGGCTCTGGCCAGCAACTGCAAAGTGCTAACCCCTCTGCCACAGAGCCTGCTCCTCTCCCTGGGCAACGCCTCCCTGCCTTCCCCTGCCGCCACCTGGCCCCCAACAAGGGGCACCCACCCACCTGCGGCGTAGCAGAAGGGCGTGGGGTAGGTGTCGCTGCTGCTGGTGTTGCCAGCAGAGATGCCGCCGGGGCGCAGCTCAGGGGGGCAGCACTTTGTGCCCAGCTGCCCGCAGCCGGCGGGGACCGGCAGGCAGATGGGCCAGTCCTTGCCCGAGTCCGCTGGGCCCGCACAGAAGTACCTGCATAAAGTGGCAGGGGCGGCGGCAGTGGGGTAGCCAGGGTGTTTTGGCAGCGGCGAGTGAGGCGACCTCGGGAAGCACTACTGTATGTGTGCCTACGCTGCTCCCACAAGACCTTGAGCGCTGACCCGAGAGGGCCAGGGGGGCCTACTGCTCTGGGGCCCAAGGAGCAGCCGCGCCTGCCCGTCTCCCAGCCCACGGCATCAGCATCCCACGCCCAGACCGTGCCTCTGCCTGGCACCAACTCCCCAGGGGGGGGCTCCCGCTCACCCTGCCTGGCAGGCCTGTTTGTTTGCTGGGCAGGGGCCGCCACATGGACCGCCTGCGATTGCAGTTGAGGGAAGGGGCAGACAGGAGCTGGGCAGCAGCACAGCCAACAATGCACGCCAGCTGGCACAGTGTCGGGTGATGCACGTGGCGGCGGCGGGCAACGGGCAGCGGCGGCGGGGCTCACCCGCCTGGCCGCACTTGTCGAGTGCGGGGCTGTCTGCTGCCGCTGCCAGGGTCGCCAGGAGAGATGTTTGAATCAGCAGGATCCCGAGAGGACAGCGCGCCATGGTGGCGGACGCGGGGCTTCACGACTTCGGGCGGGGGCGCTAGGTTGCAAACGCCACTGTTTGAAGGTCCCCGAAGTGAACAGTGCAATACCACGCGGCAAGCAGGTGGTCCGGAGCAGGCCTTGGGGCGAGGCATGTGGGTGCCTCCTGCCCTCCTTTCCTCATCCCTATCCATCCGGCTTCAGCAACCCTCTTGGTCCCCCCCAACCCCGCAGCTTAATGTCTGATGTGCTCCTGCTGCTGTCGTCAACAGAGGGCGGTCGGCACGGTTTTGTGAACCAAGTTGCAGGGCACCGCATGAAAACAATGAATGAATGAGCGCGCCCGATGGGTGCGGGGGAAAGGACAGCAAGGGTGGGTGGGAAAGCTAGAGTGCAGGCCTAGCTGGCATGCTGGTCACCAGATGCTGAACAACTTGAAGTTGCGCTCGCCTGCCGGAGGGGCTGCCAGGAGCTGCTGGGAGTGGCGCTACGGCAGTACCGCCAGCAGAGAACAGCAGTTACAGCGCGCTGTGACACATTGCAGATACAAAGCATAAGATTGAGTACGGATGTGTGGCTTGCACCTCAAGCAGCGCAGAGAACAGCAGTTACAGCTTGCTGTAACATATTTGCAGATGCAATACGTAAAGATGAGTAAAGATGAGTGCTGCTCTCCTTGCCCAGGCAAGCCCCTGAGCTGCCTGCAGGCAGAGCAGGCGCTCGTACAGAAACTCGACACCAGGGAGGCAGCTGCATTCAAAAGTCTTGGCAATCGTCGGTTGAACGTGTTTTATAAACAGCAGTTCAGTACGAAAACGCAGGGGAAGGGGTGTACGGCACGGGCCGTTCAACAAGGAAAGCATGAAAGCATATGCTAGGCATAGCGCATTAAACTGTGCCAGCTGGCAAACCGCAGGGTGCGCGATAGGTAGTGGTATGAATAGGAACATTCAAATTGCTGTCAGCTGAAACAAAGCAGTGCCATTGCACTGGCCAGCGAAGTGCTGCGACTGTAGTGCAACTGAAGTGCTACATTGTACTATCAAAACGTCATGTGCACCCTTGGGAGTTCCGGACGGGTGTGCACGGGTTTTCAAAGGTGCTTGTCCACGGCAGCGCGTGCCCGAGCAGGGCTGCCCGCAGCTGGTTGGGCGCACCCCCATGCGGCCCCCTTCCCTGCTCGTGCTGCTCACAGCTCGGCCGCTCGCACAGCCGCCGCCCTGGCCAGCAGCCAGAGGTTCCCGAGCACCACCCAGGCTGCGGCTGCCAGCTGCAGCTCGTGATAGTTCGGCCTGCCCACACATAGCTGGCTTAGCTCTGCGTCCGCTGCCGCCCACAGCTGCGCTGCATTTTGCAGCACGGAAGCCGCCGCTGCGGGCCGGAAGAAGAACACAAGAATCTGCTTTTCGGCGTGAATGAAGGAAGCAGCTTCGGGGCGTCTAGAGGACTGACCGCCGGCCCGGCAGAGCTCCCCATCACACGGCTGCGGCTCCTGCTGCGGCTGCTGCACCGTCTGCTGCTGCTCCTCCTGCTTCTGTTGCTCTTGCTTCCCCTGCTCCTGTTGCTCTTGCCCCTCCAGCCCTGGCTGCTGCTGTGGCGGCGGCGGCGGCGGCTGTAGCTGCCGCAGCCGCTGCCGCCGCAGCTGCCGCTGCTGCTGCCGCTGCCGCTGCTGCTGCTGCTGCTGCTGCTGCTGTGGCGGCGGCGGCAGCGCGCCCGTCCAGGCAGCCAGCACCGTGGGCAGCATCACGTTGCAGACAACCAGGCTCCAGTTAAGAACAGCCATGCACTCCACCGCGCCCTCACGTGGCCCTGCAGCAGGTGGCCAGGGGCGGCAGGGTGGAGGGCTTGTGTTGTTTCTCTCACTCTATGTGCGTGTGTTGCCTGCGCACTTGATTGTATTGCAGAGACAGCCGGACCTGCACCTCTTTCCTGGCCCCTGCAGCATTGCTTGCTAAGTCAGCGGGAGGCTGCGTGCAGGGCAGGGCAGGGCGCCCTGAGGCTGAGGCTTGTGTCAGCCAGCCGTGCCGTTGTACGCCAATGCTGCAATGTGCACATCCGCATGAGGCGGGTAAACGGGGAACAGAGGCAGTAGCGGGTGCTTGTTGCAGGGGGCTGCAAAAGCAGTGCATGAGGGCTGCCGTTGAGTGCAACACCAGCGGCAGCAGCAGCAGCAGCAGCAGCAGCAACCAAGGCCCACCCTCCAAAGCACCGGCAGCTGCCATCGCCTGGGGTGGGAGGAGTGCGGGCATGCAGTCGAAGAGGCTTGACAGGATGGCGAAGCGCTTCTGGGACAGCGGGTCCGACAGCAGGCGGGAGGTGCAGTATGCTGGGCTGGCGGCGGTGAGCGCCGCCAGTGCCGCCTGCTGCACCAGCACCGCCAGCGGAGGCTGGCGCAGCACCAGCACTGTCAGCGCCGTGGGAAGCAAGCACGTGCCTGCAGTGCAGCTCAGCCAGGAGAGTGGGAGGGGCGGCGGAGAGGGGAGTCAGCCTGGGGGATTGGTCAGGGGCCCGGGTCAGTCCGGTGGAGGGAAGGGCGACATGTGCGCCCTGATCAGGAGGAAGGGCCCGGCACTTCTCACAGCATCCACAGCATCCCACCGGTCCTGTGCTTGCTGGCCGGCTGGCCGGCAGGCAGGCCGGCCGGCAGTTGCGAGCATTGCTGGGCAGCGTGCAGGCCTGCCGCCGCCCACCTATGCTTGCGCACACGCCGTCCAAGAGGGATCCTGCCAAGCCGGGTGCAGCCGGCCGGTCCAGGAGGCCCGCCAACCCCTGGCAGCACAGCAGGCACAGCAGGGAGCGTGTGACAGCCCAGCAGGCATAGCAGGGAGTGTATGGCAGCACAGCAGGTGGACCAGCTGTCCTATCTCGGGAGGCAGGAACTAGCCGGGCGGAATCACAGCACAGCAGGCACAGCATGGAGTGTATGGCAGGTCAAGCGAGGGATGCGGGGCACGGGGGGGAGCCGGGCAGGCAGGTGGGCGGCACGAGCAGATAGCGAGCAAGTGACACTGCCTTGCACTGCCTGCTAGCAGTGAATGGAGCGGTACGGATGCAAAAGACGTGGCAGTGCGCAGGCTGCCAGACTCACCTCTGAGGGTGCCGTGCCACACGGTACGCATGCTTTGAAGACGCGCAGCAGGCTTATCACAGCCACGCGATGCTGCCGCCAGGTGCTGTGGGGTGCACAGCGTGCAAGGAGGGCGCAGCACGCCAGCGCCGCCGCCACACCCGCGTGCTGCACGTGCCCTGAGAGTGTGAGCGCTGAGGCAGTCACATACCACTGCAGCATATGGGTTGCCAGAACAACTGCTGCGACTGCTTGGTCTATGCGCTGCAGGCTGGCACCCCGGGTGGTGGTGCCGCCGCCTTTGCCGGTCCCACGACGCCAGGCGCCGGGTGGCGGCGCCCTGTGCGGCTGGCTGCAGTCCGCGCGCCCGCTGCCCATGGCCGCCCGCTCTACTGCCTATGTCCTGCAGACGTGGCGCCAGTGGCTGCGGGGCTGCCCAGTTGCGAAGTCGCGTGCGAGAGGAGGTACGCTAAAGCACTCGCGAGGAGACCGGGAGAGTGTTGGGCAGAGCTCGACCTCTAGGCCTGAGACAGCTTGCGGGTTTTCTGAAGCAATGTGCGCGAGTTGTTCGTTCGCCGACCCTACTGCTGATGCTGGCACCAGCAGTTCCTTGCGCAGGCCCCTGTTTGTACAATGCCAGGGGAGCCACCTGTGCCACGGCTTCAAAAGACTACCGGTGCCACGGCTACTTGCCAAGCCAACTGTGGGGCGGTGTGAGACCACTGCTGAGGCGGCACTGCAGTAGAGCCTGGAGCATGGTAAGGTGACCGTCATGATGGGGTGTGGACGGCAACCTCGGAACTCTCCTTCTGGGCCGTCTCAAGAACTGATCCTACCAATCAGCGCCGACTTGTTCACCCGTCACGAACAGGTGGTAGAACTGTCGTCGTTAGTTGCCATTGCCGGCTTCATGTGTCAGCAAGTACCAGCTTATACAGGGCGAAGGAGCAATGCAGGAAGAGGAGCAATGGCGGGGCACAGAGCGCTGGCATCGTAGCAAACCGGACCTCAGGCTGTCGTGGCCTCGCCCGCCCCTGCACCTTTGGCAGTGTGTATGTATGGTGGAAAGTTGCTGTTCGGTCAGTCACCCCGTAGATGTGGCGGCTGCTGGGCGCAGGCCTACAGCCAAAGTGTGAGACCGGCCCGGCGGCAGTCAGCCGGCAAGCTGACGCCCCCGCAACGGCCCCAGCATTCGGACCATCACACTCTATGCGCAGGACCACTGATCTTCGCCACTGTTCACCAGTGCCGAAGACGATAGCTGTCTCGGGCACCCCTGCCCCGCCCACGGGCAAAGAGGGCGGGAGATGGCACTGGCGCCGCACACCCGCCCGCCACGTCAGCGACGACAGCCTTTACAGGCAGCCCTCGGGGATGCTCGGCTCTGCAGCCATCGCACTTCGGAGGCAAATTGAGGGCCCTTAAAGCACGTGCGCCCAGCTGTTCTCGTGACTTCTCTTGCGAGCGCTCTCGGTGTAGTCGCCCCGCTTCGTTTCGGGCTGGGCAGCGGTCAACTCCCGCGGGGGGGCGCCGAGTCGCGGCACGCCTGGGGTGATGCCCAGGTGCGTGCCATGCTGGTGGGGTGGGCGGTGCGCAGGCGCAGGCAAACAAACCCCAGCCAGCCCTTGCCACGGTGGCTCTCCTGTCCCAACTCCGCCCTCCTGTCTCACCACATCCCTTGCCCATCACTGCATGCAGCGGAACATGACGGTTGTTACCATTGAGAAGCCGTGCCCGGGGGCGGGCGTATCTCGAGCGCTCCTCAAGCGGCCGGGTGGCACGGTCGTGATCATTGGCGTCACGCCTGGCGCCCACGGCGGCGTGGCAGCGCTCCAGTACACAAACCCTGCCACTAGGGGAGGCAGCCGGCTGCAGCCTTCTGGCATGGAGCTCACGCTGCTGCAGGGGCTGCCCAGCTTGGCCGGGTGAGCAAGGGACGGGAGGTCCCCAGCGGGTGGGGCAAGGAGGGAGGTCGGACGGAGTAAAGCTGTCTGCGAGCGAGCGCTCACTAGGTGGGGTGGCGTCAGCACTCACAGAACCGGGGTGGGTGGGCAGGGGCGGGCGGGGAGGTGTTGTGGAGGAGTGCAGCTGCATGGGTGCGTGCGGCAGCCACTGTGGCGCTTGCAACCCTTTGCTGACTTCCATTTGGAGTCCTTTAGCCAGAAGGGTCTGTCTCACGGGGCACCAGTGCAGGCCAGGGTGTGTTGCATGGCCGCTAGTGTGCTCAGGCCAGCCTGTGCGCCACTGGGTGCCGCCGCACCTGCTTCCTCCTTTCAGGGCCAGTGAGCGCCGCTCACCTGCCCCCTCTTCTTTCGCACGGTCGCAGCGCGGCGGGGCAACCATGGGGCCCCCCATATCCTGCCCTTGACCTCATCCCACCCCTGCCCTGCCTAACCGCAGTCAGCTGGATGTGCCACACAGCCACACAGCCACCCACCCGTGCCTGTTGGCGACTGCCGCTTCCAGGCTCTGCTGCCCCCCTGCCCTCCTGCCCCCCTGCCCTGCCCTCAACTTGACCTCACCCCACCGCTCAACCCCTGCGCAACCCTCACCTTTGCCCCACCCCCTCCCAACCCCTTGAGCTGCTGCTCCTGCCCTTCACATCACCCCACCCCTCCCTGCACCCCGCTCGCTCCTGTGCCGCAGCCGCCTGGATGTGGCAGCCACCCGGGCGCTGCTGCAGGGCCTGCTGGCAGCCGCCCCTGCGGGGGCCACCACACTACTGTATGCACGTGACGGCACCGCAGGGGCAGCCTTCAGCCTGGCCGGGCAGCCGGGTGCTGCGGAGACGGTGGAGCGCAGCTACCAGCAGGTGAGGAGGCGGGGCGGGAGGGGCAGACGGCAGTACACGGGGGCAGTACGCAGGGGGCGGGGCAGTGGTGCGGTGTGCAGCGGGAGGGGCAGAGCGCAGTTGAACCAGGTGGGGCGGTGCGGTGTGGGGCTGGATGAAGCAGGGCCGGGGGGGAGTGGAACAGCAGGCAGACAGTGCAGGGGCCGGGGCGTTAGAGAGTGGTGCAGCGGAGAGGGGAGAGCAACATTGTCGGGCTCCTGGCACCTGCAATGCCGGGTGGCACCTGCTGCTGCCGAAGCGGTGCCCTGTGCACCCTCTGCCCTGCCCCCGCTTCCTCCAAATGCAGCTGCTGGCAGCGCGGGCCGGCCTGCCCATCTCACACACACTGCCTGTTCCGCTGCCTCCTGCCCTCCCCCTGCTGCCCCCAATTGCAGCTGCTGGCAGCCCTGGCCGGCCTGCCTGGCACGCACATCGGCCACGTGACGAGCGCTGCCATGGCGCGCTCGCTGCGCCTCAACCACTCCTCCCTCAAGAAACGGGTTGCTTTGGACACGGCACTGTCCGTGTTTCCTCAGGCCAGGGAGCAGATAAGGTGAGGGCCTGCTGCGGGCTCTGTGGGAGGCTGGCTGCTGGCCTGGGTGCTGGCGGGTTAAGCTGGACACGGCACTGTCTGTGTTCCCTCGGGCCGGAGGGTGCATCAGGTGAGGGCCCCTTGCGAGGTCGGTGGGCAGCCTGGCTGGCCTTGTAAGCGGGTTGCGTTGGGCCCGGCACGCGGGCCGTCCCCTCGGGCTCGGGGTCGGATCAGGTGAGGGCCCCTTGCGTGCTCGGTGGGCGGCCTGGCTTGATACGCCGCGCTGGGTCGGTCGCTGTGCTTTCGGCACGTGATCTGCACAGAGCAGAACAGCAGGAGCGGGGCGTGATGGGCACGGGCGCCTGCCCTGGCCCCTGCTGACCTTGGCACGCTTGCCATCACATCAGAGCATGGGTTGCAACAGTAAATGAGTGCACGAAATGCAACACACGAGTGCAGGAACCTGAAGCTTCCCTCGTTCTCGCGGGCGCTTGCTTGCCATGCAGGAGCATGTCGCAGCACAGCGCGCTTGTGCATGCGCTGCTGGTGGTTGCGCATGTGGTGGGGGCCAAGGTGCATGCAGAGGCGGCAGTGCCAGGCCCTGTGCCTGTGCCTGTGCCTGGGAATGCAGCAACGGCAGCAGCAGCAGCAGCACCAGCAGCAGCAGCAGCAGCAGCGGAGGCAGCAGGAGCAGAAGCAGGAGGAGCAGCGCAAGGAGCGGCGGCAGCAGGAGCGGCAGCAGCAGCCGCAGCAGCAGCAGGAGGGGAAGCAGCAGCAGGGGCAGGGGCAGCAGCGCGTTCTTGGCGCGCAGGCGAAGCGGTAGCACCGGCGGCACCCGCCATCGCCGCAGCAGAGCCGGCAATTGGGGCGCCAGAGAGCGGTGCCGCTCTGGCTGCAGAGCCCAACCCGCTCACGCCCCGCCCGGTGCCTCGGGTCAAGCGGCGGCTGCCGCCCTCCCTGCAGCAGGGCCCAGCAGGGCACAGCAGGGGCAGCAAGAGAGCGGCCCCTGCGGGCATCGCTGCTGCTGCTGCTGCTGCTGCCGCTGCTGCTGCTGCCATTGCCGCTGCCCCTGCCTGCCCCAAAGAGGAGCCGTGTGTGATCGACTTGTGTGACGACTGAGGTCAAGACTGTTTGTTTCCCACTCTTATTCGCTCTCACTTTTGAGGTTGTAAACCTGGAAATGTGTTCTCCGAGCGGGACAGCCCGTCCTGAACGTTGACCAGTGTCAAAGACTCGGAGTCAACCCCCGCCTGCTCATTGGGCAGTGACAGGACACCAGCTGCAGTCCGTCCATGGGCCCACACCATCTGGCCCCCAGGCGCAATGAATGGGGGCCGTGCTGTGCTTGTGTGAAACTTGTGGTAGAAGGCAGATTTCATAGATGCACCATGTTTGTGTGAAAGCTGTGGTAGCAGGCAGGCTTCACACAAGCGCAGCACAGCCATCCCTGCTTGCCCGCCCCACGACCTGCTGCACACGCCTCCGTCTCCCAGCTGTGCCTGGCTTCCACCCGTCGCTGGCGTGTCTCTTCCCACTCTCCGCCTGTGGCACCGAGTGGTGGCCTTGCTCGCTCTGCCTGCTAGCAAGCGTTACAGTCAAACAATTACTTCACATGCCGCGTACGTTGCTTTGGAGGATTGGTTGTGATGCTGACCCTAAGGCATATCTGGCCCCCATCCGGTGTGCAGGCGATTTGGAGGGCAGAAGCAGTACGTTGAGAAAGACAGTAGCATTTCGGACACGAAAGCAGTGGTAGCACCAGCGCAAAAGATGAGTCGGGTCGGCTTACAAACAAAAAAAAGTAGTACAGCTTATAAAAGGCTTCATTGCAAAAGGAGGGTGGGGATGCATCTGACTGTGGGTTGTAGCTGGCGCCTAGCTGGCGCGGTGCTATGCTTAGCTGGCGCCCACTTGCGCGAGCAGCCATAGCTGGCCAAACAGCATCCACCCCGCCGCCACGCGCTGCAACCCCGAGAAAGTGGGCCCCCGGCACGCATTCTGCAGCGCCCTATCCACCGCCGTGCACAGCTTCCCTGCAGCTTCCAGCGCTGCCCGAGGCCGGCCCCGCACTGGCGCTGACCCCGTTGGCTGCTGCCGAGGCGGCGAGCGCCGGTGCACTTTCGGTCCCTCCAGCCACGCTGCCAGCAGTGTGGGCAGCACCACCCCGCACACGGACAGGTGGAGGTTGAGGAAGGAGGTGCAGTGCTGGCTGGTGCGTGACGAGCCTGCGGCGCAGCAGGGGTGCAGCAGGGCGCAGCGTGTGAACCTTGCGCGGCTGCCAGGCTGGCCCACGAGCGACAGGGCAGGGATGCCCCGGGCAGTCTGTGCTACAGTGGCCCCCAGGCGTGCAGCCTGCCAGCCAGCCAGCCAGCCAGCCAGCACCCGGGCAGCCAGTGTGCCGGCCATACAGGCAGGCAGGCAGGCAGGCAGGCGGGCAGGTGGGCAGGCAGGCAGGCGGCCAGGCACGCAGGCAGGCAGGCGGCCAAGTGGTCAGGCGGGCGGGCGGGCGGGCAGGCGGGCGGTGCTCACCGCTCAGCGCAGCGTGCAGCAGGTGGGGCGGAATCAGGAGCTGGGTGCCGCACTGCAAGACGCCCCACAGGGATGTGATGCGGCGCTGGGACAGCGGGTCCGACAGCAGGCGGGAGGTGCAGCGTGCTGGGCTGGCGGCCGTGAGGGCCGTCAGCGCCGCCTGCTGCAGCAGCACCGCCAGCGGAGGCTGGCGCAGCACCAGCACCGCAAGTGCCATGGAGAGCAGGCACGTGCCTGCAGCAGCGTGCATGAAACGTATGTTTAGAGTTGCGAAGAAGAAGGAGGACCGCCTGAGCCTGCGGTGGGAAGCATGCATGTGTGACTGCAGCAGCGGCGGGAGGCCGCGCATTGCTCATCCTCTAAAAAAAATTCAACTCTAAACAAAAAAATGCTCATCCTGAAGTCATCCACGCTTCCAAAGGATGTAAAACAGCTGTGCACGCTAGTAGAATACACGGGCGGTGCTAGCTTTTTGGGCGAGCAGCAATGGTGGGGAGGGCGGCTGCCGTTGCACCGCCTGGGCCATGGAGGCGTGCAGGCGGCTGTTGTGCCGCGTCGCCGCCAGCTGTACAAGGTATTAAACAGGAAGCATGTGGGCAAAAGCACGCTGTCGCGGTTCTCCGGTAACCAGGCAATCCTGGCACAGAGCCCGCCCTTCACATACCAATGGTGAGAACACGCACCCGTGGCGAGGCGCAGGTAGTCCAGCAGTGCGCCTCCCAGCCCCGGCGTGGCAGGCCAATCCAGCAGCACCGCAGGCCCGCCCTGCACCATGCATGAGCATGCAGTCGGGCTGATTTTGGGTGTTTGTGTTGTGGGGGCCAGAAGGAGCGGGGCACACAAGAGGTTGGACGGCGGGTGCGGGAGAGAGGGGGCGTGCCTGGAGAGCAGGCACACGTGCTCAACGGCATGCAATGGAGGCAGAGCATGCGGGCAGGTCAGCAAGAGACCGCTCGCATGCATGCATGCATACACCGCCCAGGCCAGCACACGTGTCGCAGCCATGGCACTCACCGCTGCAGTGCTGCTGCTGGCCGTGGCTGCCCGCAGCAGGCGCAGCATGGTGATGCAGGCGACCCGCCAGCGCAGCCAAGTGGGGGGAGATGCACAGTAGGCGAGGGCCGCCGCGAGCAGCGGCGGCGCCAGGCTGGCGGCCCTCCAGGGCGTCAGCGGAGAGGCTGCGCAGCACAGGTGGGCAACCTCCATAACCACGGCCACCAGCGCTGCCATGCGGTCCAGCCGGCGCGTGCACGCCTGGCGGGCCGTGAGCAGTGGCGGCGGCAGAGGCGGCGGCGGCGCTGCCGGCTGAGGGTGCTCCCAGCGGGCCTGCCGCGCTGCCGGCGCTACCCACAACTGCTCGCCGCCGCTGCCGACCCCAATGAGGGCCGCCGCAGCCACCGCGCTCGCCGAGTGCACTTGGTCGTCCTCCGGAGACGCCATTGCTGCTTGCAGCGAGCACACATACACATCTGCCGCCCTTTGCATCAAGCTCAAATGCAGTGGTGCGCGCTTTGCGATAAGCCAGAGAGGGTTGCCAAGGTGGGCCTCGGCTTCAGCAGGCGGACGATGCGGGCGCGAGCTGATTGACGACGTTTGCGAACAGATAGAGCCAAACACGAATTATGATGCGGCATGCAGTGCTGGCCGCCTCACGCATTACTGCCCTCATGACGGGGATGCCACCTTGACCTGGTTCCACCAGCCCACCTGGTGCCAGCAGCAGCAGCCAGCAGTGAACCTTCCTAGTGACCCGACGTTGGGGGCCTTATGGCGCCATCACTTCGCAGCCTAAGGTTGAAGGGTGGCCAAGTGGGGTTGAAGCCTGGGCTAAGTGCCGTGCCGCCGCTCGTGCGCCCTGAGGGGCACCCTACTCTTGCGGGGCCAGCCGCAAGCTGCCTATCACTGCACCCGTTACCTGGCGCTCGGCTCACACTCTCAAGGCCCTCGCACACAAGGTGAGGACGGGGTGCAAGGAGAGGGATGGGATGCTTGCGGAACAAGGACGGGCGGGGGGAGTGTTGGGTTGGGCCAGGGCAGAGACTTTCATCTACAGTCGCCACTCTGATTAATCAGAGCAGCATGCAGCGCCCAGCAGCGAGCTGCAGCGGCCCGAGAGGGGGCTCAGCCCTGGCAGGCGGCCCTTGTGCACCAGGGCGGGCGGCAGGCTGCTGATGCCGGCAGCATCTGGCAGCGAGCAAACACAGCTGGTTGTGACGGGCCCCGCTGCACCGCTCCCACGCTGTGCCACGCTGTGCTGCGCTGCCTGCCACGTCAGCGCCGCCCACGCCACGCCGCACTGTGCTGCTGCGCATGCCGTCGTGCTCAGTGCCGGCGCCGCTGACGCAACGCTGCGGTGCGCTGCCACGCATGCCGCGCCCGTGCTGGCTCACGCCGGCACTGGCGCAACTGCAGCACCTGGCCGACGGCCCTCCACCAAAGCTCCTGCGCCGCCGCGCACGCCGCGCTCATGCTGCCACCGGCGCGCCGGCGGCCTCTGCCAGGCACTCCTCCACCACCGCTGCCCAGGTGGCCACGCCTGGCTCCTCTGGATACCTGCAGAGCGGGGAGGTGGTCAGGAGCAAGGGGGGAGTGGGGCAGGGTGGGGTGATGCATGGCGTGCAGTGTCCGGTGGGTGCATGCGTGAGCAGGCGAAAGCTGCCGTGCCACCGCTCAAAGCAAGTCGCTCAGCCGAGTGGCGTTTCACTTTGGGTGGCTCGGTGTTCGGGCTGGGCTTACCTGATGTGCTGCAGCCCCAGCTTTTCTGCTGCCCGGGCAGAGGTGGAGCCAATGCAGGCGATGCGCATCCCTCGCGTCGCCTCCTCCCCCACAATCTGCACCCACGCCCTGCAAGGGGTGGGGGGCGCATAAGGGAACAGGTGGACTGATTGAGAGGAGGGGCCGGTGCAGGCAATGTGACGTGCATACCCCCACTCCCCCACAACCGGCACCGGGGGCCCTGGCCGCTCCCCCCAGCAGCCCGGCATCCCCCGAGCAAGCTCCCTCCCTCCCCGCCCCTCCGCCCCTCCGTCTCCCCCCCCAATCAAAGCTGACGCCTCACTGGATGGCCGAAGGAGACCCCACGGTGACCACCCCACGGCAGCCGCCTTAGCCGCCTCTCGCAGCCCGGCATCTGTGTCCACACACATGCACACCCCACACACAGCCCTCCCTCCTCCACTCAACCCTCACTCGAGAAACAAGTTGTGCTCACTTGTCGGCGGAGGGGCAGCCGACGGTGACCACCCCACGGCAGCTGCCTTTTGCAAATTGGACCCCCCACCCCACCCCCCCATGCCAGTGGCCACACATTGGCTCACTTGATGGCCGAAGGAGAGCCCACGGTGACCACGGCAGCCGCCTTGGCCGCCTCCAGCAGCCCGGCATCCAACTGGGTGACGGGCACGGTGTCGTATGTGTTGAGCCTCAGCACGTCAAAGCCGCGGGCGGCCAGGCCGGACTGCGGTGAGAGGGAGGAGGGGGCGGGGGGTGGAAGAGAAGGAGGGGAGGAGGGGGGGTGAGGGCGCGCGAGGGTGGGCGGGAACAGTGTCATAGGTGTCGAGTGCAGCACGTGAATGGCACAGGAGGGTGGCAGGCGGGCGTGGCACGTCCGTGTGTATCTGCCGAGCACACGAGATCATGTGCGAGCATGTGAGTGCCACGTCACTGTGTTCAGCCGCGGCTACCTCAGAGGAGACATCCTTTGAAGCTTGTGTCATGACTCCTCACCATTCCCCCTTGCCACCCCAGCACATCCAACCCTCGACACGCCCTCCCGGCGGAGCCTCACTGCCTCCATTTCCCCACCCACACCCCGCCGCCAGCCAGCTTCCGCCTGCAGCACCGGGAAGCTCTGCTGGTTCCGGGGCACGCCTTCACCTGAGCCCTATACCAGATGTCGCACCTCTCCTGCCAGCCTCACCTGCGACCTAGAACTGACATCCTGCCCGGCTGCCTCAGTTGAGCATAATAATATAAACACCCCACCAGCTGTGCCCCGCGGACAGCTACCCGCCCGCCCCACCTGCAGCACCGAGGCTCCCTTTTTGGAGGCGCTCCCCCCCTCCTACAGCAACGGTGTGCGATGACACACTTCTGTCGGCGTCCGCGCGTGCAGCCCGCCACCTGCCGTGGGCGGCACCCCCCAACACACACACACAAGATGCTCAACACTTTCAACAGCGCCCCGACCAACTCGCCCCACTTGGCTTGCACACAGCAATCCCCTCCCTCCACACCACCACACCTCCAACCACACCTGCAGCTCTGTGGAGGCTTTGTGGGAGGCGGGGTACAGTACCCGCATGCTGCCGCCCTCGATCTTAGGCAGCTCCGGCCCAAAGTGCTCGGCATTGGCCTGCGGGGGGGCGGGGACGGGGGCGGGTGCAGGCATGCAGGGCGGTGATGTTCGTTGAAGCACTTGGGGTACACATTGCGTGTGTTCAGGTCTGGCAGCCGGTGACCATGGCGAGACCAGGCTGGTGTGATGTGAGCACACGGGCAGGCAGGCGGGCAGGCAGGCGAGCGGGCAGGCGGGCGCCTCTGGCTCCTCCCTCCTGCCTTCCAAGCACCTCCACCCTGCTAGTCCACCCCACCACCCATCCCCACCTCCACCCTCGCCTCACTCACGTCGGCCCTCGCCACCACCCCACCCTCCATAGATGCCATTTGGCCACAGGAGCACACACGCACACACACACACACACACACACACACACACACACACATAACGCCCTGGCCGCCGCACCCCCACCCCCACCCCACCCCCCACTCACCACGCTGGGCACGAACTGCGGCTGCGGCACGCCCTCCTCCGCGCCCGCCTCAAACACGCGCCCCGTGCCCTCGCCCACCACCGCCAGCCGCACGGCGGGGCGCCCCGCGGTGCGCCAGCCCTCGAGGAACACAGAGGCGGCTTCGGGGGAGGTGATGCAGACCCAGTCAAACTCGGCGGCCCGCTCCCGCAGCACCTGCAGGCCAAGCAGGCAGAGAGCAAACGTTGCGCAGTCCTTGTTAGAAAGTGAACACACTGAAAGTTAACAGCATGACTTAAATCCAAAAACCAGACATCCAAAAACCTAACAAGGATGACAAAGGAGGCGGAATTGAGTGAGCAGTACATCGCGTACCTCGGGCAGGCGGTCGCGATCAGGCCCCGCCGCCGTCTCAACCATGGGCAGCTCCAGGCAGGAGATCCCCCTCTGCTCCAGCACCTCCCGCAGCTTCCCGTTCTTTCCTTGCTCTCGAGTCAGCACCACTTGTGCCGGCCCAGCGGCAGCGGTGACAGAAACAGCGGCAGTGGCGCGGATGTGTGGCCGCCGCTGCGCAGCTGCAGCACAGTGGCATGAGAGGTGGCAGGGAACGGGCAGGCTTCTGTGAGAACTTGCACTGCTGAGTGTGCTGCCTGGTTTCCAGTAGGAGCTGGCAGGATGCCCGCAACTGGTGTAGATAAAGGCCCCCCCCCCCCCCACCCTTGGGTGTAGATAAACCCAAGAAGCCCTGCCGCGCACCTGCCGCCACTGCCGCCCCGGCTCGCGCCGCACAAGCTGCGGGCCTGGGCAGCTGCCGCTGCTGCTGGGGCCGCCAATCGGCGCGCTGCTGCTGCAGGCGGGTGCTGCAGGCCAGGGGTGAAGCCTGGCGTTGCTGCCCCGCCCCAGGGCCTGCTGCGCAGAGCTGCGACATGTGCTGGGGCAACGAGCTCCTGCAGGGCTTTGGTCCGCTTTGTAAGGATCCTCGAGGTACCAGCAGCGACTTGATGACCGCAGAATGCGCTTCGGTGCGCAGCAACAAACCATGATCTCGCTCAGCTTGTCGTTGCCGCAGCACAGCACGGCACGCCAGAATTTTGGTAGCCGGCCGGGGCCCGTGACAGTTTGCAGTGATCTCAAAGCCCTTGGAGCGGGTCGGAACTGGGGGAGGCACGTCTTCCGACACATGCAGTCCGCTCAGGAGATGCTCGCAGTGGCACTGTCCCCCCTGGTCGTCCGCCCGCTGGTCAGCCTGCGCGGTTGGGCACCGGGCGGCGGCCGGTCTGTCGGCGGCGCTCTTGCCACCACCGCCACCGCCGCCGGTCCCACCGCCGGCGCCGCCTGCGTGGCCGGGCGCCGCTGCGTCTGGGGAGAGGTGGCCCCCCGCGAGGAGGTCCTGCACCGGGAATCCTTCTACGACAATGTGGTGAGGAGAACAAGGCAGAGCGACGAAGGGCGGAAGCGGAGGCAGGCATTGAGTTCGGGGCAAGGACACGTCCCGGCCCATGAGTGCGGCGCCGGCGTTCCCAAGGCGCGGCCTCCCTGCCCCCCTGCTGTACTGACCTCCCCTCTTCCGCTCCTGTTCTCATGCATCGTTTGCGCCCACCCCAGGTGGAGACGTGGGCCGCAAAAGTGAGGAGGACTGTCGGACAGGCTTGGACAGACAGTGGGAAGCGGGGGAGGAGCCGCGCTGCATGGCGCCAGGCAGCGCTTGTGCCCGGGGCCGGCTCCAGGCAGTGCCAGGGGCCCGTGCTGCACAGTGGCAGCTCCGTGGTGTTGAGCGTGCCTGCATGTTTGTTTCCCATGCGTCTGCAGCCGGTGCGCAAGCTCACGCTGAAGCAGCTGCTGAGCTTCGGACGAGACGCCTGGTGGGTGGGACGTAGGTGGGGGGTGTTTAATGGGGAGGCCAGCGAACGGGGGCTGTGGGTTGACCGATGGGCGGCCTGGTGGGCATGCTGCAGGGGCGGCAGGGAAGTGGGCGCGGGCCGGGAGGCGGGGGTGCTGGGAAGGATGCAAGCAGTGAGGACAGTGGCAGGTGGAGGGTTGGTGAGTGGTGAGCCTGGGGGGACACAGGCGGGATACCCAGTAGTGTGTCTGACCTGGCACAACATGACTGACAGGTGCCGCTGCCCTCAGCCTGCCACCGTGACCCCCGCCGCTGCCGCCGCCGCCGCCGCTGCTGTGGCCCGCTTGCGCATTCATGAGCTCACCTGCCCCGCCTGTCCTGGTGCAGGTATGACCAGTCGCAAGTGCTGGAGTCGGCACGCTTTGTGCAGGTGAGCGTGCTGGCGGGCGGGCGGGCAGGCAGGCAGGCAGGCAGGCTGGGTTCAATTGTTAAAAGGCGAGGGGCCACAATGGTTGGCGGGGCTGGGGGTGGCACGCTTTGAGCACGCGCGTTTGTGGGCACAGCGTCGCTGTGCGATGGGCGTTGGGGCCTGCCCTGGCAGGCAGTCTAGGTCAGCAAGCTGGCCGGCCGGGGCCAGAAGGCATGCTGGCTGGCCTGCCAGCCTTGCAATGGAGGTGGCTGTGCAGAGCAGGCATGTACGGAGGCAGCTGCACAAGCGGTGCAGCCAGGCCATGCGGGCCAAGGCGCCAGGCCCCCCACCCGGCCCTGCACCGCCCCGCCTCATCCTCCCACCCGGCCCCGTCCTGTCCCTGTTCCCTACTTCCGTACATAGGCCGAGCTGCCCAAACGCCTGGCGCGCCGCTTGATGGACCTGCAACTGCTGCCCTACATCGTGGTCAGCAACCCAAACACAAAAAAGGTGGGGCCTGCCCAGCCAGCTTGCCGCTCCCAGTTCTACATGCATACGCCGGTATGCCTGTGCACTGCCCGCTGCTGCCCTACGTCGCCGTCAAGCAACCCCAAGCAGCCCCAAACATAAAGCAGGATGGGGAGGCGAAGGTTTGCGATGCATACATGAGCGTGTGCGTGTCAGAGTACGCCCGCCCGCTGCTGCCCCGCATTGTGTGGTCAGCCAAGCATACGCAAAGTGGGGCGCCCGTTGGCACGCAACGTGCCTGCCTGCCTGCCTGCCTGCCTGCCTGCGCCTGCGTGGGGCCTGCGTGTGCCTGCCTACATGGGGCCTGCATGTGCATGCCCACGCCAACTGTACTGCCCCCCCGGCTGTACCGCATGTGCATGACACGCACTGCCACAGCGAGCATGGCCACGCTTCCCACCCCTGCCTCCTACCGTCAGCTGATGTGTCACATGTACCGCCTGTATTGCCTGCAGGTGTACAATGCCTACTACCACGGCTTTGCCACGCTGCGCGCGCTGCCCCCCGCCGCTCACCTTCACAACGCAGCTGTCTGGGTCAGCCGGCTGCCGGGGCGGCTGGGTCAGCGGCGGCGGAGCCGGAGAGCCTGTGTCCTCGCTGAACAGAGGCACCACCAGGTCTCCCAGCCACCCTCCCCAGGCCTCCTTGGCAGCCTGCCCAAGCAGCAGCCGCACCAGGCCGCGCTGGCGTGCGCCCCGCTCGGGCCCGCTGGCGGGCGGTGGCGCCGCCGCTCCCTGGGCCACCAAGCAGCGCCCCCTGGCGCGGCACGGTGCTGCAGAGTGTGGCAAGGGGATGCCCTGAGCTGGGCAGGGTGCGCGAGCATAGCACTGGCGGAAGGGTTCGCACGTTGGCAGCTGGGTGTTTACAGCAGCGGCGCTCGAGAACCAATCGAGTACTTGTAAGCATGTGATCACGCCCGCAATTTGTGGTACAGGTGTGGCAGGGAGGCGGAAAGTAAAACGCCAGCTGCCGCCACGCTGGCAGCACGGCCGGCCAAGGCAGGTGTTGGATTGGGGTTGCCCCCCCTCTGCATGCACTGCTGAACCTCGCATCCAAGCTGGGTCTGCGCAGTGCAGTGTGCCCCTCAAAGGTTCTTACAGCAGGGTTTCAGAGCCAACTTCCGCCCAAGCACGCTTGCCTGCCCACGCATTGGCAGTACTCTGCGAGCCCTCATATGTTGTGCGTGGCTGCTGTCTACCGAAACAAACATATCATGTTTGCATGCTACACAGGCCGCAGCCACATGCGGTGGCCTAACTCCCGACACCCTTACCGTCGTTGCCAGCCTGCCTGCCCCCTCTTGATGCCCGGCTGGTTTGTTGGTGCCAAGTATCGATTGTATGCTTGTGGTTCGAGATGTGATTGAGCACAGTGGCTGACGGAGGTGAGGAGGGGTAGGG
>JAPTJF010000600.1:0-31441 GCA_029339195.1 Micractinium sp. NFX-FRZ
TCCTCCCGCAGCGCGTCGGCCGAGCCGGGGCAGATGGTGGGGATGACGTCGGCGCCGTGCACCACTGTAGTCTGCACGGGCAGCGCACGTGGAGGAAGACAGGTGGGGATGATGGCGGCAGCAGTCAGGGCCAGGTGGCGGGGGTGGCATCGGCAGGCGGCCAGCTGAGCAGGACGCCGACGCAGCAGGGGCTGGCAGGCAGCAGTGTGCCATCCCAGCACTGCCGCCCCAACCCAACCCAAAGGCCAGTGGACTTATCAGCAGCACTGACCACATAGTCGGCGCAGCTCTGTGCAAGCTCTGAGTCATGCAGGAGGGGCAGGCCACCGCCACGCACGTCACGTCCGCAAAGGGGCCGCCTGCAGCAGAGGGAAGAGAGAAGCAGGCAGTCGGCAGGCAGGCTTGGCTGTACCATGGGACGTGCGTGAGGCAGGCCACCGCCGTGCACAACACTGCAGCAAAAGGCCTGCCCGCGGCGCTGAGCCCATGCTTTGAACGCCCAGCTGTTGAGAGGCAACGCGAGGGGAGGGCACATGGGCGCAAAGTGGGCGGTGACCTGCACAGGACAGTAGCAGTGCGCCCTGCGCTTGCATGCACTTGCAGCCTAGCCACGAGGTCATCCAGCGACCGACACTGAAACACTTGCTGTTTGAAAAGTCCTACGCCCAAGCAGCTCATCAACCGCAGCCCAATGCTTTGAGTTCTCTCAAAAGTAAGGTGATGCGAAGCTTCTTCCCTTCCCAACCGGCTTCTCGATCCAACGCGCATGGCGCCCCCCTGCCATCCCTCCCCTCCCCTTCCCCTCACCGCTGCACGACTCCCATGCCGCGGCAGCCCATCACCATCAGCCCCACGCTCGCACTCTCCGCAAACTGTTGGACCGCCTCCCCCACGCCGTGTGTTGCGCTGCTGCCGGGGGCAGCGAGGCAGCGGGGGTGCAGGCGGGCCGCCTTGACCTGCCCAGAGGATGGGGAGGTGGGGCAGCGGCGGAGCAAGGAGTGGGCACTGTGATGCGCGGCTGGCGAGCCAGCAACATCAGCAAGTCTGCGAGCATGCGTAACAGCATAAGACAGCAGGCATGCACAGAGCGCATTCACCCCAAACCCACCCAACAGTCCCCCTCAACCGGCATGGACACACAGCCGCTGCAGCCTGCTGGGCAACCAACTGCCTCACCCCGGCGTTGTGTGCATAGCTGTAGGCATCTTGGAGGCTGCTCTCTGCGCCGGTGCACTTGCACTCGTTGTGGGGGACCACCTGCAGAGCAAGACGCGGTGCACCCTGCCAGGTGCGGCGGTGCAGGTGGACGGCAACGAGGGGAGCGGGCAGAAGACGAAGAAGAAGAATACGCCCTTGGGCGTGGGTTGAGCGAGCCGACAGGAGGGGAGTGGGCAGTTGTGGCATGGCACCTGCCAGCCCAAAGAACTGCCGGGCACTCCAGCCGCGCCGGTGCAGAACCTGGCAGGGACCATGGGTGCGTTGCCCTTCAAAAATGCAATGCACGATTGCTGCTCAGGTGGCTTACCGTCACCAGGTAGAGGTTGTCATTCACTACAAACTCCAGGGCGCGCCTGCACAAAGGTAGGAAGAACAGACCACAGCAGGCATAGCGTGCAGGCGGGGCAGATGAGCGGAGGGCGCTGCCTGGCTGGCAGAGCGGCGCACCAGGCACAGCAGGTCTGACTTGAATCAGGGATGAGTGGAGTGTGATCCCCGGCACCTGAGCACTTGTGGGTGCAGGCGTCAATGTGGCTGCGCAGGGGGCAGCTGTGTGTGGGCACCTGCAAGGCATCCTGGGCACGCCTTGCCTGCCATGCTACCCGCCCATATCCCTCGGGCAGGCCATTCCTGCCGCCGTCTGCCACCACACCTTTCAGATGCCCAACTTTGTTGAAAATCTAGTCCAGCTGGCCGCACTCACCGCAGGGCGGCATAGCTGTTGCTGCTCCCGTCCACCAAGACGCACACTCGGTTGCCGCTGCCGCCGGCGATGGGGGTGGGAGCGCCCCCCTGCTGTGCATGCTGGCGCAGGGCCACCCCTGCCTCCAGAGCCTGCTCAGTGGGCAGCAGGCAGCAGGGTGCATGTGCATATTGTGGATGGCGAGCGCCCGGTGCAGCAGGCTGATGCGACCACTTGATGAGACAGCGCTGCAAACAATATTGGCAACGACTGCAAAGGGCAACGCAATAGTCCCATTGGCAGGCAAGTCGATGGGCATGGTTCATTGGGACAAACCTGCTCCGTTTCCAGCACCTGCGTGCAGGCGTGAGGGCGGTCGTGTGTGTGAGCAGGCAGTCCTGAGCTTTGGCAGGGCACAGGCAGTCCTGGGCCGTAGCATGGCGGCTGCCACCAGAGCTGAACAGTCAGGCACACTGCTGCTCACCTCCGTGGATGATGTGAAGTCCTCAGCGCGGCTCACCCCCTCGCTGAATGCTCGCTGCAGGGTGTGCAGGGCTTGTTTAAGGCTGGCTGCTGCCTGCGCATCTGCTCCTGCGCCGTGGGCAATGGCATGGTGTCGGCGTCGCTTGATTTGCATTGAAAGACGATGAAAAGCCGGTCAAACAACGGTGGGAGCGCCGTTGAAGCTGAGAGAGAGCTCGGGCGACGGTGATGAGCTGGACGACGGTGGCACCAGTTGAGCGGTCCCAATTTCGCGCCCTGCTTATGCGGCTTCATCGCGCAATTGCCGACTATAGTTTTGAGCAGCGGCAGTCAAAATGCGTGGCTCTGCCAGCAGGGCCAACGCCGCTCTTGCGCGCTGCGCCACGGTGCGGGGCTGTGCCTCTGCTGCGTCACTCTATGTCCTGCCAGCACTCAATGTGCCGCGCCATTTCGCGCGCCGTTGGCACGCTGCGCCTCAACAGCAGCAGTGGCGGCGGAGTGCTGGCGGCAGCCTGGCCCGCCGCCCCACCGTCGCAGCAGCGGCCAAGAAGAAGGGCGCACCAGCTGATGAGTGGGAGGTAGATGACGAGGATGATCTGGGGCCGGCCACGCGCGCCACCCTGTCCATGCTCGACTGGGGCCGGCTGTGCAGCCAGGTAGGCGAGGGACCGACCCAGCGGGCGGCAGGGGTGGGGCCGGGGGTGCGGGGCAGCCTACCGCCAGCGCATGTGGAGCTGTGCCTGCCCTGTTCCAGTCATTGAGCAGGACCCACAGTTGGGGTGGTGTCAAGCAATGCTGCCTGCGTATGGCGCCGCCTCGCCAGCTGCCTTGCCAAGCGGCAAGCCTCCCTGACTCCATCAACCCCACCACCAATCGCCGCCTCTCTCCCTCCCTCGACCCCCAAAGCAGGTCGCCACGTTTGCCCAGACCACGCTGGGGCGCGACGCGTGCGCCAACCTGGCGCCGCCGCCCACCCCGGTGCTCAGCGTGCGCCTGCTGGAGGAGACGCGGGCAGTGGATGTTTTGGAGGCCGAATTCGCTGCTGACCTGGACTTTGGTGGCATCCAGAGCGCGCAGGTCGGGACGGGGAGGGGATGTCCTGCTGCGTTGTGATGCACCGCACTGCGCTCCTCTGCTTGTGCTCTGCTGCGTGTGGCTGTGCTGTGCCACGCTGGGCTGCGCTGCGCAGCGGGGGCAGGTGGTGCCGCAGCGCGCCTGCTTCTGCTCTGCCAGCTACAGCTGCGTCTGCTGCACCGCAAGTGAGATGTAGCTGCCGCAATTCCCCTGAACAAAAATCCAATACGTGTGCTGCAGTGCGGCCAGGCGCTGACCCGCGCCTTGCGTGGCGGCATGCTCAGCGGCACGGGCCTGCAGGCGGTGGCCACCCTGCTGTCTGGAGCTGCCAAGCTGCAGCGCGCGGTCAAGTCTGCCGCACGCGAGGCAGAGGCCACCGGGTACACCGGGCTGCTGCCTGTGACCGCCGCTTTCAAGGTGAGGTGGGCCCAGCGGGGTGGGCTCGGCAGGGTGCGGGAGGGAGGCAGGAGGAGCAGGGTGGGGGGTGGGGGGTACAACGCAAGGTCGTGTGGTGTGTAGTTGGGTGGAGCATGCAGCCACGCTTTGCGTGCCTGCAGCCTGCTCTGCACCACAATGTTTTTAATCTTCATGCTCCTGTCTTCATGCTTCTGTCTTCATGCTCCTGTCTCCATGCTTATGTCTTCATGGTTTAGTCTTCGTGCCTCTGTCTTCACGCTCCTCCCTTTCTTCACGCCCCTCCCAGCAGGACATTGCCACGCTGCCCGAGCTGGCAGGGGCCATTGGTTCGTCCATCGAGGACAGCGGGGCGGTGCGGGAGTCGGCGAGCGACGAAGTCAAGCGGGCACGGGCGCGGGTGCGCACCGTGGAGGGCCGCATCCGAGGCATCCTCAAGGTGGGAGGGCGGGACCACAGGGAAGGGGTGAAGAGAGTGCTGTTTGACAAGTCAAGGTAGTTAAGTGCAAGGCCGCAAGGTGCGCTGGGCCAGGCTGAGCTGTGCGTGCTGTGGTTGGCTGGTTTGGGGGCAAACAGGGCTGCATGGCGGCCGTCATTCGGTCCAGGCAGGTGGATGGGTCCAGGCAGGTGGACAGGCCTGCCTACCACACCCTTGGGACCCCCGCTTGACTGCGAGAGTGTAGCCCTCTCCACCCAATCACCCCCGCCTCCCCTCCCCTGCAGGGCTACAACGGTGAGATCACGGAGCAGGCGGGGCGCATGTGCGTGGCGGTGCCCGCCTCCCCCGACGGACCCCCCAAGGGCATCCTGCTGGGAAGCGGCCCCGGCGGCAGCAGCTGGTGAGGGGAGGGGTCTGTGTGATGTAGCTTCCCAGCCGTCCTCCCATGTGTGTGGTTCTGTTTATTATTGTTGCTGGCTTGCCCAAGGGGCATCCAGCTGGGCAGCAGGCCGGGCGGCAGCAGCTGGTGCGGGGGTGTGGGGTGTATGTGGGTGGGGGGAGGGTGTGGAAGGCAGAGCAGTGGCAAAGGGCTGAGGTTGGGGCACCACAGGTGGGAGTGCTGTAGCGGTACATGGGGTCTGCTGGGGCAGGGCGGTCTGTGGCAGGGTGGATCTGGATTGGGTGAGCAACCCGGGATGAGGAGTGGAGCCAGGTATGCCTGCCCCCGCCATTGCATGGGGCCCTGCTGGTGCACCGCTCCACCACGGCTTGCTGCCGTCAATTGTGAGCCTCATCCCCCTCTGTGCTGCTCCCCTGCCTCACGGCTGCCCGCTGTACCGCACCTTGCCCTCCATGACCCCGCCGTACTGCCTGCCCCTTTATGCATTTAGACATCGAGCCCCCGGCTTGTGTGCCTCTACACGTTGGGTCCGGCCACTTGCCACCGCCCCTCACCGTCCCTGTACTGCCTGTACTGCCTGCCCACCGCCCCGCAGGTACATCGAGCCCCCCGCGTGTGTACCGCTCAACAACGACCTGGCGGCGGCCCGGGGGGAGCTGTACGGCGCCGAGGAGGCGGTACTGTGGTCGCTGACGGTACAGGTGGAGGGGGCGCGGTACGCAATCAAAGAGAGCTTGGACAAGGTGGGCGGGCGGGTGGATGGGCAGCGGGGTGTGGTGGCCTGTTTGCCCCGCCGACGCGCTGTGATGCCCCCTCTTTTCCGGCTCTTTGCCCGCCTCGCCTGTGCTGGCCGCCCTGCCTGGTGTGACCAGGCTGTGTATGCCGAGGTGTGATGGTCCCAACTCCGTTGCACCCACTATGTGTCTGTCATCTCGCTAAACCTCTGATGTTCACAGGTGGTGTGGCTGGACCCGGTGGCAGCCAAGGCGCGGTTCGGCCGCTGGACCAATGTCATACCGCCTTCTCTCTACAAAACACTAGCTTCCTTTCTTCCCACCCGCCCGGCAGGTGGTGTGGCTGGACACAGTGGCAGCCAAGGCGCGGTACGGCCGCTGGATTGGTGGCGTACTGCCTGAGCTAACTCCCTTCCCCAAAACGGGCAAGGCCCGGGGCGGCAGCAAGGCAGCACAGAAGCAGCAGCAGGTTGAGGCAGAGGAGGCGGACGAGGAGGAGGGGGAGGCAGGGGGCTGTGAGCGGGATGAGAGGGACGACAGCCAGCGGCATTGGGTGTACCTCCGTCGCTTAAGGCACCCTCTTCTGCTAGGAGAGTTCCTGCTGGCCAAGGAGCAAGCAGAAAGGGATTCGCGGCGGGGCAGCATGACAGGGCGACGCCTGCCCGGCCGCCGTGACGGTACTGCAGCTGAGGCAGTTGCCACGCAGCTGCCGCCCGACCCCCAGCCGATCGATGTGACCGTGCGGCCGGAGACACGAGCGGTGATCATCACAGGTGTGGGGGTGACTGGGAGGGTTATGTGCTCGGTGCCTGCTGCCCAGCATGTGTGGCTCCGCCCCTGCTGATGCTGACCTGACCATCTGCTGCTGCACTGTGCTGCTGGCTCCACATCCCTTGCTGCTGATCCAACCATCCGCTGCCGGCTTTCCTCTCGGCCTGCAAGCACATAAACAGGTGGCAACACGCTCCCTGCTGTTCCTGCTGCCCCTGCTGAGCCTGTGGCCCCTGCTGAGCATGCTGCTCCCGTGCTTTCTTCCCGCCCCCTTTGCTTCCCCCGACCGCAGGCCCCAACACCGGCGGCAAGACGGCCACGCTCAAAGCGCTGGGCCTGGCTGCAGTGGCCGCCAAGTGCGGCCTGCCCATACCGGCAGTGGCGCCGGCGCGGCTGCCCTGCTTTGACGCCGTCCTGGCAGACATAGGCAAGTGCTGTCATAAGTGCCTGTATCGTAATAGTTCATGCCAGACGGAGGTTGAAGATTATGTGTAGCCTCTGTGCTTTGATTCCGTCCTGGCAGACATTGGCAAGTGCTGCCTTGCGTGTCTTTAGCTTACTAGTGTATGCTAGGCAGTGGTTGAAGATTATGTGTAGCCTCTGTGCTTTGATGCTGTCCTGGCAGGCACGGGTGGGTGGGTGGGTGCATGGGGTCAGAGGGTTTTTTTGGCTGCATATCAGGATTGTCGCCGGGCCACCCTTTGGTCACACGCTGACACTGACACTCGAATGCTTCACCCAAGTCGGCTCGATTGAAACGGGGCTGCTGTTTGCTGCGCCACCCCTGCCCCTGCAGGCGACGAGCAGAGCCTGAGCGCCAGCCTGTCGACCTTCTCGGGCCACCTGCGGCGCATCAGCGCGCTGCGGGCGGAGTCTGGCTCCCGCTCGCTGGTGCTGCTGGACGAGCTGGGCACAGGTGGGTGGAATACACATAAATACTTCAAACAATTTACATACATTGACATGCATTGCACCAGTTTCGTCTGACGCTTTGTCCGGGTCCCGCTCGCTGGTGCTGCTGGACGAGCTGGGCACAGGTGGGCGGATAGTAAACGAATATTTCAGGACTTAATAATCACATTGCACCAGTTGCTCTGCCATGTGTTTGCGTCCCGCTCGCTGGTGCCGTTGGGCAAGCTGGGCACAGGTGGGCTAGAATACCGGACGAATGCTTACAGCATGTATATTTCAATCCCCCTTTTGCATGACGCTGGTCTGAAATGCGTCCGTGTCTTGCTTGCTGCTGCCGCTGGATGAGCTGGTCACAGATGGGCTGACCAGCGCCTACTTGAACACCGCCAGCGCGGGGACCAAGCAGCTGCGCCCCCACCCCACCACTTGCACGCTGCAGGCAGGTCCCTTCACACCACCCCACCGTTACCCCCTCCACCCTGCCTTGTATCCCCCACCCTTCCTCACCCCCTGCAGGCACCGACCCCTCAGAGAGTTCCGCCCTGGGGGCTGGCGCTGCTTCATGCGCTGGTGCGGGGCAGGCCCACCCCATTCCACCTACCCCACCCTACCTCACTTCCTCCCCTTGCTTCCCTTTGACCTCGTCCCACCCCCTGCAGGCACCGACCCCACAGAAGGGTCCGCCCTGGGCATCGCGCTGCTGCAGGCGCTGGTGCGGGGAGGCCCGGGCGGGGCGGGCCTCACCGTGGCCAGCACCCACCACGGCGCCCTCACCTCCCTCAAGTATGAGGACCCGCGCCTGGAGAATGCGTGCGGTGAGAGGGTGTGTGGGCGGGAATTGGGGGCCGTAAATCTTGAAGGTTGCGCCTGGAGAACGCGTTCGGTAAGAGTGTGTGTGTGTGTGTGTGTGTATGCGGGGGAGGCAAGGTGAGGAGGTTGACTTTGAGGTTCAGAGAACGCGTGCGGTGAGAGGGTGTGTGGGTGGGGAAGGCGGTGTGGGTGGGGGGGAGGAGGGGCAGTTGCCCACAAACCTTGAGGGCAGAGAACACGTGCGGTGAGACGGTGTGTGTGGGGGGAGTTGCCCACAAACCTTGAGGGCCAGGGCAGCAGGGATGTGGGTGCGGGGTGCAGGTGGGGCAGGTTGCCCACCAGGTAAATTGTTGAGCAGCCACGGGCGGGAGCACGGCCGCGGTGGGGTGGCCCCCGCCATGCGGGAGGCTCAGAGGGTGCCCAGCCCAGCCAGTGAGGGCACCTGCACCGTTCAAGGCCTGGCGCCCTGCTGTCCGGCTGCAACTCCACACATATGCGCATCATCAGCTGCTGCTTCACTCTGTTCCCGCCCTCGTGGCTGTATGTGGCTTGCAGTCGAGTTTGACGAGGTCAAGCTGGCGCCGACCTACAGGTGGGTGGGTGCATGGTCTTGTGGGCGCTGCTGTGGGTGCTGCTGTGAGGCAGTGGTGGGGGCAGTTGTGGGGGGAGGTTGTATGGATTAGCAGTGGCAGTTGTGGGGGCAGTGGCGGTTGAGTGCGATGAGATGAAGCTGTCATGGCTATACGGGAGGAATCCTAGGTAGTCACTAGTCTGTGCAGCGAGAGAGGGCCAGGAGCGATGGGCAGCGTGCCCCTGTGTCAACTTTCCTCATCGTACGAAATGGCATGCAGGCTGCTGTGGGGCATCCCGGGGCGCAGCAACGCGCTCAACATAGCGGAGCGCCTGGGGTTGGACGGCACGGTGGTGGCAGCGGCGCGGGAAAAGATGGGCGCTGCTGCTGCCGAGGTGAATGGGGGTCGGGCAGCGGCAGCAGGGAAGGGGTGTGTCGGGTGACAGGAAACGCAGCATGCACAGCACGAGCTGTGTTGTCGGCAGGGCTCACGCTCACGCACACCTGTTCGTGCACCTTGCACCCACTACATGTCCCATACATCCGCCTAGAAACTGCCTCCACTGGCCGGCCCCCACTGCAGGTGAACAACACGATAGCTGAGCTGGAGGGTCTGCGGCGGCGGTGCGAGCAGGATGAGGTGGCGGCTGAGGTGGCGGCCAAGGCGGCGGCCACCGCACGCGGCCAGGCGCGCAAGCTCAGGTGGGTTTCGTTAGTTCGATTGTGGGGAGGTTGTGGGTGGGCACTTTTTGCTGCCAAGATGGTTATGGGCCTCTGGTGGTAACAAAAGCAACAAGCGGGTGTCGCCTCTCTACCTGCTGCTGGCAAGCGGTGGCGATCAAAGGGAGATAGAGAGATGAGGAGAGCAGGACCAACAGTTCTCAGACATGAAAAGTCTCCTGACATCAGCGAAAGGAGCCACAAGAGGCTAAGCATGCCTGCTAACAAGCTTGGGGCGGAGCGGTCGAGCGCAGCGCGGCGCGACGTGCCGCCGCTCCCGCCCGCTTCATCTCCCAGCTCCCAGCCCGCGTGATCAGGCATCCCGCAATCGCTGCCAGTCTCAATCTCGGTGCGCCCCGATGGCGCCTCCACGCCGGGGCGGTTCTAAATCGCCCATCGCCCAGCCGCTCCGCTGGGTGCCCTGGGCACTCATGGGGCTGGCGCTGATAGGCTGGGCGTCCTGGCTGTTCAGTGCGCCCGGCACGCTGGGCACAGGGGGCAGCAGCCGCCGCGCCGGCTCGGGCCTGCGGTTGGAGCCGGGCGCTCAGCCCAGCGCTCGGGGCCGCACGCTGGTGGTGTACGTCTTCAGCGGCAGCGATCCCGAGTATGCCGACAACCTGCGATTCTTCATTCGCGAGGCGGTCAAGGTGGGGCGGGTGGGCGGGCGTCTGGGCGTCGGCAGCAGCCGACGGCGGCAGCCTGCATTGGTTGCTGCTCACCCTTGCTGTAATCAGCAAGCATTGGGGCTGCACGCACATTCCGCATACATAATGTACAATTGAGTGATGACAGCAAATCTTTCGCCAGCGCTCACGTCGCCTCACCCGCCCGGCCTCCCTCCGCCGCTCCCTCGTGTGTCAGGAGGGCGACGGCTGCGAGTACATCATCGTGCTGCAGCAGGACGGCAAGCTCAGCCAGCCGGAGCCGCTGCCAGCGCTGCCCAACAATGCGCGCTACCTTCACCACCACAACGAGTGCTATGACATCGGCACCGTGGGGTGGGTGCTGGACAGCCAGCTGGGAAAGCGCGGCACCAAGCCGTATCGCTACTTTGTCTGGCTCAACTCGTCTGTGCGCGGCCCTTTCCTGCCAGCCTACCTGCGCGGCCGGCTGCACTGGACCGAGCCGCTGCTGTCCAAGCTCAGCGACAGCGTCAAGCTGGTGGGTGCTGGGCAGGGCTGGGCAGTACTCTTCGCGGGCTGAGCTGGGCAGGGGATGGCAGCGTTCCAGGGGGGGTGGCGGGTGAATGAGCGCGCAAGAGGTCAGACCCTGCTTCCCTGCCTCAGCCAGCGTTGCGTCAGCGCTGGTTGCATGTTTGGATGCCCTTGCTTTGCCGGCGGGCTGCCTCCCTGCCAGATGCAGCGAGCGTACAGAAGCAACCAGGCAGCTCACCGGCCCCTCCCTGCCTTCACCACCCCTTTGCACCCTCGAAAGGTGGGCGCCACCATCAACTGCGGGCGAGCCTACGACATCCCGCCCACCGTGCACATCCAGTCCTACGTGTCAGCCACCGATGCTGCCGGCCTGGCCGTGCTGCTCAAAACGCAGCGCGTGTTCAAGTGCTGGGGCCACATCCACGAGACAATCATTGAATCTGAGATTGGGGCCAGCCGGTCCATCATGGATGCTGGGTATACAATCGACTCGCTCATGCTGCGGTACCAGGTGCGCTGCAGATGCGACCCAGTGCCTGCTCTGCCTGGCCAGCTGGGTCCAGAGGCATGGTGTGAGCAGAGGCAGCCCTGTGCCGGGTCGCTGCTCTGAGCGCGGGCTCTGCCTATGACCTGGCCGTGTCACTGTGTGGTTGGGGCGCTCCGGCAGGAGTGGGTTGCCAGTGAGGCTCTGGCACCAGGAGCAGCTTGTCAGGCCAGTCCAGCCCACCACCTGAAGCCCCGCCCGGCTGGCCCACCAACCCTCCTGCTCCCCATGCTGTCCCCTGCCATCCTCCCCTGCTCCTCTGCCACCTCCGCCCGGGCAGGGCGTCGACTGGCGGGAGCCGGCGGTGACGCGGCGCGCCTGCAACGGCGAGCTGAACCCGCTGCAGCCTGGGTTCAACGACGGCATCAATGTGGAGCCGCTGGAAGTGATGTTCATCAAGGTCAAGGCCGCCATGCGTGCAGCCGGCAACTGGCCGCACGTGACCACCACCGTCAAGTATGCCGAGTGGCTGAGCATACAGGCGGGCGATGCGGCGCGGCGCGCGGCGGGCGCTGCCGGCACCTCCGTGGCTCTTTTGGAGTCTGTGGCAGCCAACGAGTGGCCCGCCAAGACGGCGCCGGCGCTGCTGGCGGAGGCGCAGCGCAGGGGGCCGGCCTGCTTTGACCACAAGTTCTACATCAACAGCGGATACGACCTGTCCTTCATGTGGGACCAGCCTGACCCAGCGGGCATAGCATGGGACCAGTTCCTGGCCATGGGCCTCTACGAGGGCCGGCCGTACCGTTTCACCTGCTAAGGCAGGCCCTGCGCCGCTCAGGCGCCCGCCGGCGGGCAGGCCCACGGGGGCCCTGGCCGGCTGGCAGGGAGTTCAGCCCCGCAGGCCAAGCACGGCTGCGCTTATGCGCCCCATCTCAGAGCGCTAGGGCCTGGTCTGCTGCGCCAGCAGAGCAGTTGCTGCAGTGCTGAGCTGTAGTCCTTCCCAGCTGCACTCTGCCACCCTCTGCCTTCTACTTCTCAGAGGGTGGGCCCACAAGATAGGAGTTATTGGGTTTGGGGCAATGCCTGTGCAACTGCTCTGCTGCTGCCTGACCCTGCCTCTTAGGCCGCGCCAGCGGCCCTTGCTAGAATGAAACCCTGACCCTGCCCTCCCTGCCCTCCCTTCCCCCACATCTTGTTATCCCCCACAGGCTGGAGGTGGCAGAGAGGGAGACCACACTGCAGCTGCAGAAGGCGGAGGCTGTGGGCATCGCCGTCCGCACCGCACGCACAGAGCTGCGCCGGCTGGCGGGCACGCAGCGCGCGGCCGACGCGGGGGCTGCCGCCGCGGCAAAGGCGGCAGCGCGGGTGCACCAGGTACCTTCGGCCGCATGGCTGGCTCTCTGTGCTTGACTCCGGCTGCTGTTGCTGCTGCTGCATTTTTAGCGCTTCTGCTGCCAATGGCGGCGCCGCCGCCGAGGCCTGGCACGCTGCTGCAGGCCTGCATGCAAGCTGCCCGCCACCCTGGGCACCTCCGCTGCGCCCTGCCCGCCCCTGCCTGCCCCTGCCTGTTCACGCAGCAATCTGTCATATTGCGCTCCCCCCTTTATCGGCGCTTACAGTGATTTCCACCGCACCGACACCTGCAGGACTCGGCGACGCTCCAGCAGCAGAAGGCGGTGGGCTGGGTGCCCAAGGCGGGGCAGAGCGTGTTTGTGCCGCGGCTCGGCAAGCGTGCCAAGGTGGTGTCCGTGGATGCAGCCAGCGGCAGCCTGACCCTGCAGGCGGGCTTCATGAAAATCACCGCCTTGCTGGAGGAAGTGCGGCAGCAGTAGGCAGCAGGGCGCAGCACCCAATGGCCGGTCTACGCGCAGCAGCAGCGGGCATCATTCTGCTCCGGTGCAGCAGTGGCAGGCAGCGGCTGCCCCCTATTGTGCGCTGTGCGCCGGCGCACCCCAAACCCAATGCAACGACACCCCATCATTTTGCCAACCTCTACCTCTGTACTCTACCTGTATCTGCTCGTTTGGTTCTCCTGCTCCATCTCTACCCATGCTCCCATCTTCCCTGTCTCTTCCCACATTTGATTCTTCCTTTTGAATGCACTGCTTGGTGTACCCTGTCCCTACTCATCCATTCTTTCGCACTGCAATACGTGAGCAACCGCTCTCCACCAGGCGTGCAGGCTGGGGGACAACACGAGGTAGCGCTTGCTGGCTGGATGGGAGCAACGGCTTTGTCCAGCAGGCTGGGAGTGCAGTGATTACAATTTCGTCAACAAGAGAGAATCGGTCAAATTGAACAGAAAGAGGAGGGAACTGAGGCAGGAACACTGGCGCAGCGCGTCCGCAGCCGACCGTGGCGTTCCCCGCAAGGCGGCACCACCCAGAGAGGCGCGCTGCTGTGTACCTGCGCCCCGCCCGCACTCGGCACCCACAGCCGCCGCGCCAGCCTGCCATTTCAGCAGCGTGCGCTGCGCCACGTCAGCCTCACTCCATGTCCAGCGCCTTGGCCGCCATGGCCACCGCCCCCTCCAGCGTGTCGTTGCCGCCAATGAAGCCAGACGCATGAACAAACACGCCGCCGGGGATGCCGCTGGCAGCGCTGCAGACCCAAACAAACAGGCACAGCGAGGGACAAAGTAAAGGTGAGGCAATGCCGCCTGGCACACCGCTGGAAACGGTGCAGAACTGGCACAGAAGGAAGGGTGTTGGAAGAGGCTGCCGGTGCTGCACACACGGACCTGACCAGCGAGTCATGCAGCCCTCAGAAAGGGCGCGCCGAGCGGGGCTTCCTGCAGCCCTGCTGTGCTGCCTATGCTGCCCCACCCAAGCCCAACATGCCCCCCACTCCGCCCCACCATCCACCTGAGCTCTGCGTCGCGCAGCCCCCGCCAGGGCACGGGCAGCGCCTTGCGGCTGTCAAAGCTGCCGGGCGCCACGCCCACCGCCTGTATCCGCCACTTCTTCTCGCGGTCGTCCTGCGCAGTGAGAAGCAATTTGGTGACAGCTTCCTCAAAAATTGGAATGCGCGTATCGTGCACCACCCCCACAACATCCTACCTCTAGCCCACCTGGCCCACATGGTAGTACAGAAACAATACGGAACGTCCCCGAATTGTGCAGGCAGCACAGCGCCTTCCCAGGTGTCTCCATCTCCTCTCCCAGCCCACACTGGCGCACTGCGCTCACCCCCTTGCAACCACTGCGCAACTTGTGACCTTGTCAAGATGCAGACACTATTCTGCGCACCGGTGAGAGACCATCATGCACGCAGCAACGCTATTGTGTGACAAGGCAGTACAACTGTGGTGGCTCACCTCGTACAGGCAGTACAGCACCTCCCCCTGGATCCCCATCTCCTCCTCCAGCCCGTACAGGTGCTCCTTCCAGGGGCAGAACGTGTTCAGCTTCATGATCTTGCCTGCCAGGAAGGGGGGAGGAAGACATATGAGCGCAGGTGGGTGCTGAGAGGGGCGGCAGGTGCTCAGCTGCACGCCTCGCCTGCCTGCAACAAAGAACCAGGCGGGCGGAGGGGCAGCCGGTGATGAGCGCAGCCAAGGGAGGGTGCACCTCCTCCTCTGCTCCAAAGCCTGCGTGGCTGGCGCACCTTCGCAGCTGCTGCACCTCCGCAATGCGCCGGCTGAGCCCAATGTGGCCAACTGCCAGTGCAGGCAGTTGGCAGGCACCTCTCCTGACCTCGACTGGCAGCGCAGTGCAGGCCACAGCCACCCACCTGACCTCGACTGGCAGCGCAGCGGAGGCCGGCCACCCACCTGAGGGGTGCACCTCCTTGCGCTCATCCAGCGCCTCCTTCACGTGAGTCCGCGCCGGCAGCCAGGACTGCGGCATGCCCAGTGGGACGAAGACGAGCGGGCAGGTTGGCAGGGCGATCCAGAGGCCTTGTGCGGGCACATACATTGCTTCCCTGCTTACCAGCGCCACCGGTCCACCAGCCCACCCACCACCAAAGCGTGCTGCTGCGCATCGCCTCGTGGCAACCCTCCCACGCCATAGGCCAGGCGAATGAACAGAAACAACCGCAACCGCAGTAGCGCCCGTCACTCCACACCACTTGAACCGGTAGGACCCTACCTGTAACAAATCATACCATCACCTCACCTCTGCCCAGTACTGCACCGTCTCGATGAACTCCCCCCGCCGGCGCCCCTCCGACCCACACAGGCGGTTCCACAGCACCAAAGCCTGACTGCAACACAAACAACCCGTGACAGACCGACCTTGGCATAGTACTGCACCGCCTCCAAGAACTCCCGCCCCGTCAGCGCCATGGCCGCCTTGAACTGCTGCATGGTGGCCTCCTCTGCAGCAGCGGGTGGTGTGGGGTGGTGGGGTGAGGTGTGGTGGGGTGAGGTGAGGTGTGGTGAGGTGGGATGGTGTGGGGAGGGGAGGGGTGTGGTGTGGGTGAGGTGAGGCGGGAAGGGGTGACGTGAAATAGGGTGGGGTGGAGTGAGGTGAGGCGGGAAGGGGTGAGGTGGGGTGAGGTGAGGTCCTTGGGAAGACGACGCGCCGCGTTTTGCTAAATCGCATGGCCATCAACCCCAGCCGCCCCGCCCAGCCGGGGTTCGCCCCAACTTCATCGCAGCTTACACACCACACTGCCGCACCCACCTGACGAGGCCCCACCCCATTGCGCCCTCGTGTAAACAGGCAGTACTGAAAGGATCACAACAAGAACCCCGCTGCCCACCTGACGAGTCCTGGTTCCAGTCGGGGTTGAGGCGCCCCACGCGCGCCGACAGGTGCGTGTTGTTCACATACTTGGGCGGGGCGTCAGAGTCCCACTGGTTCACGCCTGCAAAGGGGGACGCAGGTGGCACATGGAGATGCGTGGTCATGGCAGGTGTGGGCGGGAGGAGAAGAGTAAGTGTTCTTCACATACTTTTGAAGGCATCGACTGGTTCCCACTGGTCCAGGTGGGGGGCACAGGGAAGAGTGGGGGCAGGCAGGGGCGGGGCGCGTGGAGTGGGGAGGAAGGCCTGCCTGATGACATCCCCATGTGAAGGAGGGGCGTCAAAGTCCCGTTACACCACGCCTGCAGCTGCAGGCAGGGATTGACCGAGCGATGACCAGGCAGGGGCAGCGTGGACAGGGGCACGCCACGGACGAGGCAGACAGCGACGCATGGACTGGCCAAGCTAGGATGCACCCGGCTGCACCCATCTTTGCGCCCCACACCCGCTCCCACAGCCCACACGCGCCTGCCGCGCTCCCTCACCGTTGTCGATGGCGTCAATCCCCTCCATGAAGTTTTTGTACACCGCCAGGTAGACGGCCTCCACGTCAGCGTGCCCCGCTGGCAGCCCCATCGCCGCCGCCACAATCTCCCGCCCAAAGTGCTTGTACACCAGGCCTGTGAAGAGGGGGCAGGAGAGCTTGCAAGGTTGAGGAGGGTCAGTCAGGGTGGCGCAGCCGTGCCCGTGCACCTCTCGCAGCGCAGCACAGCACAGCATGGCAGATGCAGCACAACCCAGTTCGTCAGCCACGCCTCCTTCCGGGGCAGCGCAGCACAGCCTGGCACAGCAAAGCATGGGCAGCATGACGGGGGCAGCACCCACCAGCAGAGGACAGCTTGGTGCTGAATCCGTGGCCAAACACCTCCTCAAATCCGCGCTGGTGGTGGTCGTACCGGTCGGTCTCTGTGCGGGGAGAGCCAGAAGGGAAAGAGACACGAGTGTTGAGGGACGTGAGCAGGAAAGGTCACGGTGCTTGTGAGGGGAGGGACAGCAACTTTACATGCGTTGAGCGGGGGACGGTCGCTGCCCGATTCAAGCCAACAAGTGGCAGTTGGAGAGCAGGAGCAGGGCGGGCGTGGGGCGATGCACGGTGCCAGCCACCCCGGCAGCATTCAGCTTGCTCCCATGGGCAGCAGCTTCAGATGGGCAGTTAAATTTGGCAACAGCAGGGCAACCCGGGCAGCACAGGGGAAGCGTCCCTTGCAGCCGGCAGTCGACTGGCGGCGGGAGCGGCGGCGGCGGCGGAGCGGCTGTTGCCATCGACTCCCTTGCAAACCGGCGGGCCTTCGGCTGCTCTCACCTGGAGTATAGGTACCCCCTACGTCTATGATCACATCCAGGTTTGCCAGAACCGCCGGGTCGCGGGTGCGCACCACATCGGCCTCCGCAAACTTGGCTGTCTGCTTGAGCAGAAAGCATCCCAGCGCCTCATCGCAGTGGAAGCTGCCGCTGTGAGTGCCGATGGTGGGCGCCATTTTGCGCTTGTTGACAGCACTGGCCATACAGCGGACGGAGGGCCGTGACAGTACACGCAGCGCCGCCTGCATACGATGAATGTGAGTCACAAGCAGCACGGCATGCATGCAGCGCCTGTGCAAGCCAGGAGGGCGGTGCTGATGTGGCGGGGCTAGCGGCAGCGTGCAGCGGAGGCGGGGGGAGAGGCAGAGCAGATGATACAAGAGGCAACCGGTGGAGACTATAAAATCCACTTAATCCATCGACTCCTTGGCCCGTCCTGGGTTAAGCCTGCACAACAGGCCCACAATCATGAACCCTAAAACCCCCCAACCTGTGATGATGGCGGTGCCGCTCACGGCCCGACTCGGTGCATGCACATTTTGTGCAGCGAATGCCTACTGCTGCACTCATGAGTGTATGTGGAATGACAGGGCTGTGAATTTGGCACATATAATGAGATAGTGGGCAGGCTTAACATGAACATTGCTCGGCTCCAGCGCCCAGCCCAGTGCCTGAACGGGGCCGCCCAGCGGCAGACCCAACACAGCAGCAAACCAGAGGACTACAGGGTCAACTCTAGCAGCACCATTGCTTTACAGCATCTCAATCAACTGTCTAAACCAAGCGCGAGCCGTACATGTGGGCAGTCTGCGGTGCTGCTGCCGTATTTGCTGGCTGGGGCGCCGAAGGCGCAGGCGCTAGCAACTTGCCCTCTCCACCTCCGACGCTGTGCTGCCTACACCTCCTCGGATCACCCCAGAACGTCTTTCTGTATATGGGCGAGGGATCGGAGCAAGGCGGCACGTCCTGAGCCGCCAGCACGGCACACCTGCTGGCCCAGGCAATGAACAACCGCTCCATTGCGCTCAATTAGGCCAATTGTGTTGCTTCTTACGACAAAGGAGTTAGCCCCGTGACCTGCGGCGACCGTCGTGTTCCCCCGGCGCGCCCTCGGGCTTGCCGCCTCGGTGCCGCCTTCTTGGGCGGAGGCGGTTGATTCATGGCTCGTAGTAGCCGTAGATCGCGAGTGAGGACGGCAGCACTACTTCAGCTCCTGGGCGCCGCGGTCTTGGCAGCCACGCAGCCTGCCGCCGGCGCCGGCACGTTGCCGGCGCTGGGCCGGGCGCCCGGGCAGCTGCAGCATTTGCAGCGCACTACCCTGCAGGTCGGTGTGCCTTAATGAGGGCAGCTGCCGCAGCTGCATGGGCGCATTGTTTTGAGCACTCACAAGCAGGTCCAGCCGGCGTGCTCTGAGAACAACGAGCAGAACACATACACACTACGTGTTGCCTACGGCGCCCTGCAGGCGTCGGACCCACCTGCGGGGGTGGAGTGCCTGTATCTGACAGTCTACAACCCGGCCACCAAGCAGTGCGAGTGCCCACCGGGCACCGTGCTGATCCCTGGCAAGTACTGCAAAGTACCGCCGCCCCCGCCCCCACCCAGGTGAGCCGACCAGTAGCCCGCTTGGGGGGCACAAGTCCAGTCCAGTCTCCCCAGCGTTCCACCGCGAGGGTCGGGATTGGCCATGGGACCCTGACCATGACAGCGCCTGCACATCTGCCCGCTGACTGGCGCTGGAAGATTTGGCAAGGCTGGATGCCGTGGTGGCATGTACTGTGCTCACTTCCAGGCGGCACTGTGTGGCAGGACAGTACTTGCATGCATTCCCACTCCTTGGCCTTCTCCTGTTCTTGCAGCCCGCCCAAGCAAGTGCCCACAGGGCGGATTGCCATCATTGCAGCGGTCTGCGGTGCCACGGTCACCTTCCTAGGTGAGGCAGACTATGCTGTGCCACGCTGTGCTGTGCCACGCTGTGCTCTGCTGTGCTGTGCTCCATCAAGCTTTGACAGCAGCTGATCAAAGAGCCTGCTTGTGTACTGGCAAGACTGCCTTCTGTCATTGGTGCCTGCAAGCTCAAATGCTGCACCAGCACCGCTGGCCTCCCTGCCAGCACGGCCCGCCCTATTGCCCCTCCTGATTCCCGACCTGCCCCGCTGCCCGCCCTCCGCCCTGGCCTGCAGCGGGAGCGCTGCTGTGGTGGCGCCGCCGCAAGGCACTCAGGCAGCAGGCGCAGGCTGAGGCGGGCACTCTGCAGGTGAAGGCAGCGGGCAACCCAGATCCCGAGAAGGGCCTGCGGGCACAGGGCCCCCTTGAGGCAGGCTTGAGCTTGAAGCAGGCGACTGTTAACGGCAGAAGCTCAAGCGCCTCCAGCGCCAGTGCCACGAGCGTGCACGTGCACGCCAGCGGCGGCACGGCGCCCACAGCAGGCATGCAGCCTGGCGCCGGCGCCGGCTCCGGCAGCTTCACGCATGCCCAAGCTGCGGCGGCTGAGCTGGCGCCCCTGCCTGTGAGGGGTGCCATGCCGCGTGCAGGCCAATCACAAGCGGGTACCGAGGCCGCCCAAGCGGATGAAGACGAGGAGGCTTCCCTGGCTCAGCAGGCCGCCATGGCCCAGGATTTGATGCAGATGGAGCTGCTGCTCATGCAGGAGATGCAGCTGCTGATGCAGCAGCAGAGGCAGCAGCAAGCAGTGGAGGACGATGATGATGGCGAGCGGCAGCAGCAGCAGGGAGGGCCTCAGGCGTGGCTGGACAACCCCGCCGCTTTTTAGCAGCCCTCCATGCATATGGTGGCAGCTTGCTGGCCTGATTTAGGGCGCCGGCAGTGGGGCGCTGCCTTGGAGGCAGTCGCGGCTCTCCCAATCTACAACATACACACTACTTAAAACTAGATGTCTCAGTGCACGTGCTTCTGATACATGTCGGCGCCCCGCCGGCACAACCAAAATTTAGTCAACTGTGGCTTTGTCAGTCGTGCACAAAGCCACAAGGCCAGGCTTGGCAGCCCACAAGCCTGCAAGCTGACGGTGTCCCAGGCTGTGACGCTCTGGGGTTTTGCATTGATGCGGTATTCTTCTGATGAAATAATGTTGCAACTCACGCACATTGCTGATGGAGGCCGACACCGTGGCAGGGTGGCAGCCCTGCATCCACGCACACAGCGGGTGGTCGTGGCCTGGCAGCCAGGGCACTGCGGTGCTACAGAGGCCCTGGAATCGGTGCATGGGATCCAAAGAAAATTTCACTTTGGCTGGCACTCTCCCTGCAGCCTCGTAGCCCGTGCCCAGTGCACCCAGGCTACCTGCCGCTGGCGGCGCCACCTGGCGGCTGCCGGCGCCTTTGCTTACCGCACCTTTCAGGCGACAGATTCGCTTTGGTTTACGTGCCCTTTGAACGCGTTTTTCGGCAGCAGTCGCGGCGGACAAGATTCATTCCCGACTGAAGAGGGCGGTCCACCGCCCGTCTCGGAGGCGCGCTGTGCACCACCTGCCGGCTGAAACTAAGCAGCAGGTGTGACGGAAGCCCTCTGCAGGGCTTGGGGGCTGCTGGATCTCCCCCACCTTCCCTCCGCTGCTGCCGCCGCCTCTGCCTCTGCTCTCCTCCACCGCCCTGCTTGCCGCCCTGCCCTTGCCTGCCCCGGTCACCTGGCATGTGCTGTGCAAGCATCCTGCACGCACTCCTTAACCCGACAGACGCGCATGGCGTTGACCAGTGCCCCGCCCAATCCAACAACGCGTCTCTTTCCCCCCGCCCAGGCCAACCCACCCGCAGGCCCGACCCTCTGGGACCGCCCCCACTGAGGTGGGGGGATGCATGCTTCTCTGCCACGGAATTGAGCCCCATTTTTCAGATCTGCCCATTGTCTATCTCATCCCTTTTCACCGTCTCGCCGTCGGCCCCGGAATTACTGAGTCATCCCTCCTCGCACAAAGAGATGGAAGCACGGAGGCGGCGCTGCTGCGAGCGGTCACAGCTTGCCCACTCACAGTCCCCAGTAGCGTGTCCCCCCCCCCCCCCCCACCTGCAGCAGGCGTAAGCAGAGCAGGCATGGAGGCGGCTCTGCTGCGTGACAGCTGGCTGCGCGCAAGGGAGCACGTACGATGTGAAGTGTTCCACGACAGCGAGGATATTAGCAGGGTGGTGGCGGCGGAGATTGCCGCCCTGATACGGCGGCGCCAGGCGCAAGGCGAGTGCGGTGTGACGGGGGCCAAGGACACTGGGGGGTGCCCTGCTTGTTTCGTAGTCGAGTTGTTCATAGAATGTAGTGGCTGCTCTAATTCGTCTTCTGCAGCCACAAGACGAGTTGGAGGCAGAAGGGCCAGGCACCTCTCTCCCCCCCATCAATTTTCAGTCACGCCGCCTTCCTCTCCCCTGCTGCCAGCGTGCGTAGCGCATGCGCCTGCCCGTCTGCCCACCATACCTGCCCTCCTGCCTTGCCTGCATGCAGGCCAGCGCTGCGTGCTGTGCCTGGCCACCGGCAGCACTCCCTCCTGCCGTGCTGAGTGCACGCTGTGCCTGCCCCGCCTGCCCTGCCTGCAGGCCAGTGCTGTGTGCTGGGCCTGGCCACGGGCAGCACCCCCATGCACGTGTATCGCGAGCTGGTGCACATGCACAGGTGAGGAAAGCGTTCTGTTTTCAAGTGTCCCATTCACAACCCATGCGCGTGTGTCGCGAGCTGGTGACGGGCATGACCCCACCAGCTCGCGACATGTTGTGGTTCTTGGAAGTGTCCCATCCCTTAAACATGCACGTGTATGGGAAGCTGGTGCACATGCCGCAGGCGAGGGAAGCGCTGCGCTTAGCTGGGCTGGGTGCTGGTGTCGTGTCTTGCAGGGCGAGGGGCAGAGCCTCTCCTCTGTGCCGATTTGCGTACCCACACTCCCCACCCCACCCCAGCCACTCCTGCAGGGAGGAGGGCCTGTCGTTTGCCAATGTGGTGACATTCAACCTGGACGAGTACCACCCTGTGCAGCCAGATGCGCTGCAGGTGAGAGCACTGGAAGCATTGTGTTGCGGGTGGGGTTGTATGGGCGTACTATTTCAAGGGGGAGGCACCTGCGCCTGTCCCCGGTTGCGCCAGCGCCTGTGGCCGCGGCCATCCCGCCGCCTCGCCTTGCAGTGCCCCCCTCCTGCATGGCCGCTGTGCCTGCTGCATCTGTACTCAGCCTGCTGTGCCTGGTGTGCAGTCGTACATGGGAACACACCTCTTTGACCACAGAACGCAGGGGCCTGCCATCCAACGGTATCCCACAATATGCCCTCTGCCTGCTGTGCCTGCTGTGCAGTCATACAAGCGCTTCATGCGCGAGCACCTCTTCGACCACGTGGACATCCCGCCGGGGGCGGTACACATTCCAGATGGGACCGTACCGCTGGCGCAGGTGCCAAGGCGAGTGGGGGCCGCGGGCATTGCTGCAGGGTGCGGCAGACCTGGCGCTGGCACAGGTGCCCTTGCAAGTGGGGGCACCGGGTTGAGTCAGATTGGGGGAGGATTGTCAGGCGCCGAGGAGGGGCCGCCCAGTGGTGCGAACGGCGCAGCCAGCAGCATCTGGCGCCTGCGCCTTGAACAGAGCACGCACAGCACAGCCGAACGTTCTGGAACATTCGGCTGTGCTGTGCGTGATCTGTTCAAGGCGCAGGCGCCAGATGCTGCTGGCTGCGCCGTCTGCTACACCGGGCGGTATGAGCTTGCAGGGCTGACGGCGCACGTGGGGTCCTTTGCTGTGCTGCATTTGGCCCTGGGCAATTCCCTGGCTCTCCGCACGGTTTGCTTTTGGTCTGTGCGCAGCCCCTTAGCCGAGCACGCACGCAGCCTGGCGTTCCCACTCCCCGCCGGCCTGCGCACCCCACCCCCATGGATTGTGAGCGGCAGATGGAGGGGGCAGCGAGCATTGGCTTCCTCCCAAGTGTGCCTCCCCCTCCTTTCACTGTTCTGCTTGCTCTCATGCCCCGTCCCATCCTCCTGCGCGCCTGCAGCCACTGCGAGGAGTATGAGAGGCAGATTGAGGAGGCGGGGGGCATCGACCTGCAGGTGGGGCGAGGCACGTGCACAGCACAGTGGATGCGGCAACAGTTGGGGTGGGTCCGGGGAGCAGGCCGCCGGGCAAAGGCTTTTCTGCTCACATCCCCTTGCTTTGTTGCCCTGTGCAGATCCTGGGCCTGGGGCGCACGGGGCACATCGGGTTCAACGAGCGGGGCAGCAGCCGCAGCAGCACCACCCGCCTCATCACGCTCGACAGGTGCTGGTGTGTGTGCGTGTAACTGTGGATCCATGTGCCGAGGATGCAACGGGCAGGGATGGGTGTTGCATTATCAGTGCGTGTGCACCACCCGCCTCGTTTAACGTATTACGCTCGACAGGTGCTGGGGGGTTGGTTGACCATCAAGACCAGTGGAAGCGCGTTGTCAGAATCTCTGTGCCTGGACGGCACTCGCCTCAAATGCCCGACGGGTGGTGCCGTGCCGCCAACTTATGCCAACCCTGGGCGAGAGCCTTCGCGTTGGCTCTGCAAATAACACTCGTGCACTGTGCCCGCTGCGCCCCCGCCCCTCCCTGCCCAGGGTCACCCGCGCTGACGCCGCCGCTGACTTCTTTGGCGAGAGCAACGTGCCTAGACGGGCAATCACCATGGGAGTGGCCACCATCCTGCGGGTGGGGCCGGCAGTGTATATTTGGCTTTTTGTTGGACCCATATGCTGCGAATGTGGACAGGGCGGACAGGGCGGAGAGGGACACCTCGCTGGCTGTTGGGTGGGTTAGCAGGGATGAATGGGTGAGCAGAGGCCTTGCAGGCGATAAGCATTCCACACGTCTGCCTGCGCAACACGCCGCGCCTCCCCGCTGCTTGCTGTGCCCTGCTGCAGGCGCGCCGCATCGTCCTGGTCGCGTTTGGCGAGAACAAGGCGGTGGCGGTGCAGCAGGCGGTGGAGGGGCCGGTGAGCGCACACGTGGCGGCCTCCTACCTGCAGCAGCACCCGGATGCCACGCTGATGCTGGACTTTGCTGCCGCCGCGGGTGGGTGGGAACCCCAATACATGTGTATATGTCTGTGGCTCCTTCTGTGACTGAGCCAGCTGGACTGTTTGAAGGGTGTGGGTTGATGAGTGGGATGAGGTGCTGATGGGGGCTGCACCTCGCGCTGCCGGTGCCCCCGCTGCCCATCCGTCATGCACTCGGCGTGCCCCAGCATGCCGTCTCGTCCTCAATCTCTGCATCCCCCACCACACCGGCCCGCGACTGGTCCCTGCCCTTCCCCTACGCTCCCCTGCAGGCCTGACGCGTGTGCAGTGCCCCTGGGTGCTGGGCCCCATCCGGTGGGACCCCACGCAGGTAAGCACTGATGGCTGATGTGAGCAGTGCTGACCTGCCAGGCATGATGTGATGGAGTGTGGGCCCCCACCACTGCGCTGCCACTCACATGCCAAGGCTGCCAGCCTGCTGGCTCATTGCGAGTGTGGTGACGCCACTTGCGTTACTTTGACACTAAAGGTGGGTACTCGAAAAGCCGTCCTCCCGCAGGTCAAGAAGGCCGCCTGAACGAGATCCTAAACGAGATCCTAAACGAGATCCTAAAGGCGATGCTAAATTGTGGTACTAAACGTCCTCCTGCAGGTCAAGAAGGCCGCCTGCTGGCTCTCGCAAAAGGTCGGCAGTGGCAGTGGCAGCCGCTGGGATGCATGCAGGGCGGTTGCCTCGCAGAGCAGTGGGTGGAGGAGCTGAGCGGGCACTACTGGCGCTCATGTCCACTACAGCCTATTAACATGATGTGTGTGCCCTGCGCCCCCTCCTGCCCTGCCCCCTCCTGCAGGTGGGCAAGCCGCTGCTGAAGCTGACTGACTACGACTACAACGAACACCAGCTGCAGGTGTGTGCTTGAATATCTCTTGCCACCTGTCTTGTCAAACGATGCTTGGTTGCGTGTTTTGTTTGCCCGTAACGGAGTGGGTGGGTGGGAGTGATGGCAGTCCTTGGTGGCAGGAGCAATCAACCTGCAGGCAGGCGGGGGGCCTTCAGGGTTGGAGAGTGCGCCCGCCTGTGGGCGATGGCACTGAATGTCGGTACCATTGGCAGAGCGCACTAGGCCAGCATGCGTGTGAGCCACCATAACTGCCTACATGCCTGTGCTGTGCTGCTCTGTGCTGCGCTGCTCTGTGCTGTGCTGTCGCCACTTTCCCTGCTTTTCTTGCACCCTTGTAAAATGCAGGACCTGCTGGCAGAGCAGGGGCCAGCTTACGAGATCAGCCTGGGGGTGTTCCACGACCTCACACGCACCATCACAGGCTGGCCGGGTGCGTCGCGAGTGTGCCATGCTGTGTTGCGCTGTGCCTGCTGTGCTGCGACACACCACACATGAGCAAGAGCGCCCCACGATCCTGTGCGCTTGACAACAGAACGGCAGTGCTGCGGTAGGCTATGGTGTCCCCCGAGCTACTGCGCTGTCCTGTTGCATTTCACCAAAGTTCGTGCCATGCTGTGGTCCATGCTGTCTCCATGCAAGGCGCCAGAATTTCACACCTCCTCCGCTGCCCACACCGTCAAGCCCCTCTGTTGCCTTCCCTCCCGCAGGCGGCAAGCCGGCGGGCACCCGCCCAGGGGAAGCGGTGGCCGTGCCTTTCAAGGGGTGCCCGCTGGGCAAGGGCACAGCAGGCACAGCAGGCACAGCGGGTGCAGCCGGCATCCTTGGCCAGCTGGGTCGCAGCGGCAGCAGCAATGGCGAGGAAGGGGGGATCAAGGCTCATCGGGAGGACGGGCCTGGGAATGGGATCGACGGCAGCACGGATGCGCTCGACGGCGGCCAGGGGGCGATTGCACAGCAGGCACAGCAGGCGGAAGATGAGCTGGCCAGCGGGCGCGGTGGCAGCTCTAGCACGAGCGCAGGGGTGCGGCTCAAGAGGCAGTACACCGACCATGGGGACACTCTGTTGCTGACTCAGCAGCAGGCGCCGCCCCAGGCACCCGCTGCCTGCTCGGGTGCGAGTGGCGGTGAGGTGGTCACCCCGTGTGCAGTGCTGCTGCCGCTGCCACGGCCAGGCCCCAGCATCGACATCGCCAGCTGGCCTGCACATGCGTTGTGCCCCACACTTCGTCCCCATGGTACAACATCAGCCTTACCCAAGCCCCTACAAGTCTCCCAGCAGCCCACCCATTCACCCAAACCCGCCCTCACATGCTCTCCTGCCCGCAGCCCTCCCCAAGCGCATCCTCATAATCAGTCACCCACCCACCCGCACAAGCTCATCAATTCGCCCACATACCCTCCCTTACATTCTCTCCCGTCCGCAGCCTTCCCCAAGCGCATCCTCATCCTGAGCCCCCTCTGCCCACTCACTTGCACAATCCTACCAATTCACCCACACACCCGCCTTCCCTCGCATCCCCTCTGTTACTCGCAGCCTTCCCCAAGCGCATCCTCATCCTGAGCCCCCACCCCGACGATGACGTCATCAGTATGGGGGGCACACTCATCCGCCTGATTGACCAGGGGCACGAGGTGGGGGGGCGGGGATGGGGTGTGCATGCACGGGGAAAATAGTATGAGAATGGAGAGGGCATGAGGGGAGGGAAAAGCGAGGGGGCGCGTGGAGGGGCGTCAGCTGTATGGGGGGCGCCCGGCTTCGGCTCTTGTGGACCAGAGGCACAGAGCTGACGCGACCAGGTGGCCCACACCCTCGGCACTTCTTTCTGCCCTCTACCTTCCCCCGCAGGTCCATGTGGCGTATCAGACGAGCGGCAACATTGCGGTACGTGATATTAGGCAGGGATGGGTGGGGGTGCTGCCCGCCGGGGCCCCGGGGGGGTCATGCGACCTGCTCGTGTGGTAGGGGCAGGGGCGGCCCAGGGATCATCGTCGAATGACGTAGTGCGGGCGCCGCTTGTCAAGTGGATCCAGCTGGCCTTGTGACCCGCTGCCGCCTTCCTGCCTGCCTGCCTGCCTGTGCTGCTCCCCAACCCACCCACCCACCTCTGATCTGCGCCACCCCATGCATGCAGGTGTGGGATGAGGACGCGCTGCGCTTTGCCGACTTTGCGGTACAGGTACGATGTGGATGCGGTACAGCGGGCGGGGCAGTGGTGTCAATGCAGCAGGGGGGCTCTCCGTGTGCCCGCAGCTGAGCTGGCAGGTGGGCCGCGAGGCTGCCTGGCAAACGGGGCAGGGGGGTGCCCTGCCTGGAACCCCAACTGTCGGCAGCTGAGCTGGCGGCTGAGCTGGCAATTTTGGCAGAAGCTGCCCCGCTTGAAATCAACTGGGAATGAACATCACAAGATAGCAAGAATGTACACGCTATGCCCTTGCATGCCTGGCGCTGACGTCATGCATGCCGCCCCGTGCAGTTTGGCGCCGCCATGGGGCTGGAGACTAGCGACCGCACGGGGGCCATCGCGGCCAGCATTGAGGGCTTCCTGCAGCACAAGCAGCCGGGGGAGGTGAGGAGCTCCTCACCTCGAGGCACGCCACGGAGGTCTGCCGCTTTGCTTGTTGCTTTATGGAACTCAAGTGCAGGTGTCAGACTGCAGTCCCTACAATTGAAGGAGTCAATTCTGTAGTAATCATTACATTACATTGACATGATGTCAACTGGCTGGATGCTAATTCTGTGCAAGCGTGTCGAGCGGCCGCCCCCGCCCCACACCCCACACTCCCCCACCACAGGTGGACAGCCCCGAGGTGCAACACATCAAAACGCTGATCCGCTACACAGAGGCGCGCTCAGGTGGGCGGCCCAGGGTGCACAAACTCCCTCTTGCTGCTCTGAGGCCCTGGCAGGACCCCCTGTTGTCCAAGCATCCCCGCCTGCAGAACCAGCGCTGCTGCTCCAGCCCCTGCCAGTGCCGCGACACGCTGCCGGCGCCCTGACGCCCCCCTGCTGTGGCAGTGCTGCCTGCATCCATCGCCCGGCGCCGTGCACGCGCGCCCTCACTCCTGCCCTTCCCTGCAACCTGGCAGCAACATGGGCGGGTAGCACCGCTCTGGGCGCCTTCGCCGGATGGCCCCTCAGCCCTGGGCCTGGCCCAAGCCCGTAATCAATCCATTGCTCTTGTGTTCCTACTGCCTGCAGCCTGGCGCACCTGTGGGGGCGACGTCTCCAACTGCCACTTTATCAACATGCCCTTCTACCAGACGGGTGAGAGGCGCTGTGGGTGGGCAGTTCATCACCCGGCCGCAGCGTGGGCAGCGTGGGCTTGTTTCTTGTGGGGTGCAGCAGCCGGGCACAGGCCTTGTGCCCCCTACTGCCCCCACTGCATCGTCCCAAGCACGCGTGCCCCCTACGTTTCCTGCCCCCTGCTGCTGTGCACTTGCGAGGTGGTGCAGGGCCCACCAGCTGCGCCTGTTGCATTTCACATGTTGCATTACGACTTACTCCCCGCCACCCCTGCAAGCAAGATGCTCTAGCACCCGTTGAGCCAGTGCAACATTGGTCGTTGCATTTCACGATGTTGCATTTCTACAGCATGAGTCATCCTATGAGTCTTGCCTGCAGGCAAGGTGGTCAAGGACCCCCTGAGTGAGCGTGATATCCAGCTGATTGTGCAGCTGTTTGAGCGCATAAGGTGGGGCCCTGCTGCTTCTTTAAGTTATCTCCGGTGCAACTGGGGAATGAAGTTGTGTTGTTGAGCGCGATGGTGGGCTAATTGTGGGGCTGTCGAGCGCATCAGGTGCCTGCTGCTGCTGCTGGTGCTGCTGCTGCTGCTGCTGCTGGTGCTGCTGGAGCTGCTGCTTGTTTGTTGATTGATTGATTGATTCACTCGACACCACGTCCACCCAGGCTTCCTCCTCCCCTCAGCCGCACCCTCGTTTCCGAAACAAAGAATGCCAGTCATGTCCCGTTGCCCGCAGGCCCCACCAGATCTACGCTGCCGGCGACCTATCGGACCCACATGGCACGCACCGCACCTGCCTGCAGGCGAGCCCGGGCTGCCAGCCGCTTGCAACCTCTCGCTCCTGCCCCTGCCCTTGCCCCTGCCCCCGCCTGCTCGGACATCCTGTGTTGCTAAGTGCGTGCCCTGCCTGGCTATGCGGCCAGGCCAGCAGGCAGCATGCCACAGCCTGCAGGGCGCCGTGTGGGACAGGTATGGCAAGTTGCAGATAGTTTGATGCCACCTTGACATGCAAGAAGTAAACTTATTGCGCCCCCTTGTGCAGGCCATCTGCCAGCCGCCACCTGCAGGCACTGGAGCGGGAACAGGTTCCACACTGTAGCATTTTTTTGGAGTCAACCGCCCATGTTGCCTCTCCTGCTGCACTGCAGGCCATCTGCCAGGCCCTGGAGGTGGTGCGGCACAGGGAGTGGTACCGCTCCTGCAGTACCCAGGTGTTCCTGTACCGCGGCGCCTGGCAGGTAGGTGGTGGGCCAGGTGGCACCGATGCACACGATTCTGGGTGATGTGCTCAGGACAGCTCGAGCAGCCAGCTGGGGCAGGTAGTGGTGCTGCTGCTCAATCATGACAGGAGGCCCTAAGCACACCGGCCCCCTCAGAACACACAGTAGACCTGCCTTCCCCCTTTCCCCTCCGTGCTGCCCGGCAGGAGTGGCAGCCCTGGACGTGGCAGTGCCCTCATAGCACATCACTTGAGCTCGTGCTCCCCCTTTCTGTTCTGTTCCATGCGCGGCAGGAGTGGGAGCCCTGGATGGTTGACGTGGTGGTGCCGCTGGGTCCCGCTGAGCTGCAGCAGAAGATCAATGCAATCTTCAAGCACCAGAGCCAGGTGGGTGGGTGGGTGGGGTGTGCTGGCATCTGGGGTGACCGGCTTGCTTGGGCCTCCCAGGGTGCCCCCCATCCTGCTGGCTTCCTCACCTGGGGCTCTCGGGCGGTGCCTCTATTCTTCTTTTTGGGCGCCCGGTGGTCCCAGGGCTGGCCGGGCCCAAGGAGGGCGTGTATTTCAGTCAGCGCGGGAGGCGGTGGGGACAGCGGAGGGCATTACAAGTTGGTCTGGCGCCGGCGCCCTCCTGCCGGTGGGCCAACGCTGGCTGCCAGGGCCACCCTCTGCTGCACGTGCACCCCTGCAGAAGGACCGCGCCCTCTTCCCCGGGGCAGACCCCCGAGAGTTCTGGCAGCGCGCGCAGGACCGCAACCGCGCCACGGCCGCACTCTACGACAGGCGCGCTGCGCTGCGCTGTGCCACGCTGCGTGCTGCGCCGTGCTGTGTGCTGCCGCTGTACTGTGCCGCGCTGCGCTGTGCGCTGTGCTGTGCCATGCCAGGCCATGCTGTACCGCGCTGTGCTGTGCTGTGCTGGGCCTGTGCTGGGCCGTGCTGAGCGCCGCTTGAGGCCACAGGGAAGCCTTCTGAGGGGCTGCTGCTAGTTACAGCCTCAACTCTTTTACCACCTGGTGTTCCGCCTGCCTGCAGCCTGGGCCTGGCCGAGTTCGAGGCCATGGAGGCATTTGTGCTCTACAACCCAGCCCACCCCTCCCAGCTCTTCAAGTCCCCCCAGCCCGATGCCCGCGGCGAGGCAGCGGCACTCAAGGGCGGCGAGCTGCGGGGGGGGCCAGAAGCAGCAGCGGGGGTGGACTCTTGAGCCGGGGCTCGCATGCGCGTGCCAGTATGCCCAGCCTCTGCCAGCAGTGCGTTGCACCCAGAGCTTTGTGAGCTGTGTGCGCCGCTCGCACCGCCCTCTACTGCTGCTGGCTCATGTTGCACTGCATCTTAGACACACACATTACTGTCGGGTGCCAGTGGGGCTGTCACCCTCCCATCACGCCTCCCAGCAGAACACGTTCAGGACTGCTTAAACTCGGGGAGTCGCATTGCCATGAAATGCTCTTGAGAAAGATGGATGTGCCTCGCAGATCAATGGAATAAGGGAAGAAATACAGGCAGAGACCGAGGGAAGGAGCACAAAGAAAGAGAGAGCGGGAGGCGCCCAGCCAGGGGCTGCTGGGGCGCAACCTCGAGCGCGGCTCAACAGTGATCATACCGCCAGCCTGGCAATTTGCCATGCAAAGTGGCGCGGGCCACAGAAACAAAACGGGTGGGTGGCTGCCTTTTGAAGCATGATCAATGCCACGTGCGTCTTGCTGGTGCGCCCAGGGGCGCAAAAATCCGTTGCTTTCTTTCTTTCGCTTCTCTGCCCTCACGCCAGGTGCGCCTTGCTGGCACCGCGCGCATGCCAGGCGGCCAGCGGCGCCGCCTCCAGCCGCGGCAGCACCCGGCGCAGCATCAGCAGGATGAGCAGCCCCATGCAGACGCCCACGCCTGCAAAGGCAAGGGCAGTGGCGGCAGTGGGGGGGTCAGATTCAGCAACAAGGGGTGGGGCGGGAGTAGGCTTGGGCACGGCTGCCAGAATACTGTAAGCAAATACCGCCCCGCGACGTCTGGCACCTGCCAGCAACATGCAGCCCCCCCGCAGCATCTTGCAGCACCTACGTCCAGAAGTAAACACAACCGCCCCGCGCGTCACCTCGCACCTGCCATGAGGTAGAAGCCGTCCCGCAGCATCTCGCACCGCCCGCCCGCCGCCGTGCACGCGTTGCCCGCGCCGCCCGCGGCCGCCGCGCCGCGGCCGCCGCCGGCGCCGCAGG